>JAOXNZ010000188.1:10261228-10291635 GCA_028566095.1 Kryptolebias brasiliensis | reverse complement strand
CTTAAAGTTAGCGTTACATGGATCCTGGTACCGCGCGATACACGTATTAAGTTGCAGTAACGTCAACAAACGTAAACGTACCGGTGTAAATCCCAGACACAGCGCCGACTTAGACTTTTATTGGATGATTTTAATCCATCTATGGAAGTCAAATGCATTCTTTTAGTCACATTTTAAGGCATGCTAAATATCTGCCTTGTGATTCTTCTCACCAGCAGTGATGATCCAGGGATGGCAAAGGACTGCTTGTAGAGATATGCGCTGCAGAACAGCAGCAGGACATATCCGGTGTGCTCCGTTTTGTAAAACTGCAGGAGCTCCGCCAGTTCCCGCAGCTCCTCCAGGTCTGAGGGGAACTTCAACCTGGGAGAACATTCACATTCAAGTTAAGACCCACTGGCTGAGTTTTATTCAGACAGAAAAACATCAAATACAGATCTTTAAACAATGATCTAACATTTTTAAAAAAAGAAAAGTCCACATGTTCCACAGGTAGAAAGGATGATTTTATGTGGAGAGTAAAAATCCTAACCAATCATGAGCTAAAATAACACAAATAAAAGGCAAATGTACTCAAAACTCAACTATACTGATAAATATATTGTTGTTTACACAGTTTTGCAAAGCTGCCCTCCATAATTACACCAATAATTTGTGTTTCATAAACAGACCTTGTATTCTCCTAGTGAAAAAGTTAAAAAGTTGTGTTTGTTTCACATTTAAATGAGCTAAAACAACAACTCACTGTAGTAGTAAGTGTGTGTGTAACATTAAAGGTACTCATTACAATGTCACAACAATAACAGAGTAAAAAACAGTTTATTGTATAAACAAGCTCCTAAAGTCTTGGATCAGAGGAAACAACAATATCACCATTGTAACATACTTTCTAGACATAAGTTGTTAAGTATTAAAAATATGATCACATTTGCAAATATACGTTTGGTATTTAAAATTATACATGGTACAGCACCTCCGCCACGTTTTGTTCATCAGACCTCTGGGCTCTGAGTAACAAGGACCACCTCTAGATGGGAGTGAAGTATTCCCAAACCAAAAACTACCTTAGGAAAATCAGCTTTTTCATACAAGGCCATAGAGGATTGGAACAAGCTCTCCACAGACTTGAAGAGCAGCACAAATTACAGAGCCTTCGTCAGAGAAATACAAAATATGGATTTTAGGAACTCAAATTTGTCGGCACTGACTTTTAACTTTTAATTTAAATACAAATAATACTCAGATCAGAGTCTATGCACCTTTTTGGTTATTGTATAAATTGGCATTTTGTGTAAGTAGATGTAATGTATTTTATGTACATGTTCTTACTATTTGCCTTTTACTCAGATTTATTTGGTTTCTTTTCTTTCCTACAACAGGGACTAGAACGCTATAATCTGGTACAGTGCAGCTTTACTCTGTGCACGGTCTCTGACGAATAAACTAATGAAAAAATTGAAAAAATCCACACTTTTTATTTTCATAACAACGGTTAATGTGTTCTTAAATTAAAGACTTTAAACTAAATTTGCTGCCAACCACTACTTGCGTTTGTTTACCTTCGGAAACAGCCGAAGTGACTGAAAATAGGTCAATAATTGCGACGTCACTGAAGGAGCTTTATGGGATCAGGAAGTCAGACATTTTTGATGAACAGGTACGTGTTTATGCTCACATTTGTTGAGTAAAGTACAGATAAACTTCTATGCAGATTCAGCCTTTGTTTACGTTGAGTCCGTACCTGCATTTCAGAATTGCATATCTGGAAAACTACTGCAGTAAACTCCTTTAAACTGCACCATTTGATATATTTATAGTCTAGTTTTAACATATAGAAGTGCTTAGTAACTGGAAGAAACATGACATTAAATTTTTTAGGCAGGCCTACTTTATACTTTATTATTTATATGATATATGTAATTAATGTGACTTCGATCCAGAAGAACGAGAAAATAAAGAGATACCAATAAATCGACCAGTTAAGCACTAATTAACCAGAGAGCCAACAGCAATCACAATTAAGCTCTGCTGTAAGAAAATGATCTGATCGCTGGTGTTTTTTCAGATAAAGTTTGGACGAAAAGAAGCAGAAATAAGCTAACTGGTGGTGGCACAGCGTTACAACTTAAACAGTTTAATTTCAGTAACGCACTGAGGTATTTTATATACAGTGGCTACCAGCGAAGAGCTGCTTGGCTTTTTACGGCAGGGGTACATTTTTTGACACAACACCGGCGGCGGGGTTACCTGCTGGGCTCCTCTGAAGCGTCACCGAGCCGCTCGGACTCCGTCTCCTCCACATGTTCCGCCTCGGCACCGGGCTGAAGACGTCTCCGTGGTCCAGCGGGGAGGTACAGGGACAGTGAATACAGATACAAGCTGGCTGCGGTCACAACGACAGCTAGACCGACGAGAGAGCGCATATTCCTCGGCGTCAGAAGGAGACTTCAGTCACCTCCTGGTCGCTGTGTTATTACTACACAACGGTCAACCACCGCAGTGACGTCATATTCCTGCGCAGTCAGGCTGGGTTAACGTATACATTAGGTATAATAAATGACTTTATTTAACTTATTTTAACTCTGACGTTAAGTTAGTCAAATTAAACGTAATTTAGTACATTAAAGAAGAGAAATTGGCCGAGTAGTCGCTTCAGCTCCACTCCAGCAGGGGGCAACGGTGCTGGAAAGTGTTAAAGTAAGAACTTTTCGGACGGTATCCACGAAGGGACAAAAATAGAGACAAACCAAACGCTTTAATGGAGTTTTGTTTATAAAAAAAAGAGCGTCAAAGTCCAGGTGGCGCATAGAAAAAGTTGCAAGGACAGGTCAAAGCATCTGTTCGACACCATGGCTTTGTACACTCGAGTTTCGGGGTCTGTTGGCGTGATTACTCTCCAAAACCCTCCCGTTAATGCACTAAGGTGAGCTAAGTTAAAAACTACAGCGAGATTTTTCTTTTTTTTGTCAGTAAATAAGTAGAGCAACAGCTATTAGATTAGTTACATATATCTGACTTTGCTCAATAAGAGGTGAATATATGGAAGATAAATCTGTACTTATAAAGAAAATACCATCTCTAAAGATACCCTTTAAGTGTATTTTTAACCTAGTGTTTTCTAAATAACTTTAAATGTTATCAAAATTAGTGACATATTTACCCTGTTTGTTTCAAGTAAATGATGTGAAACAACGTAGGCAATATTATCATTTATTTATTGAGGGAAATGAACCAATATTGCACGTCTGTGTTTGGCTGAAGTCAACAAACTTCGAGGATAAACATTTAGAGTCACATCATGTGAAGGAGCATCCTGTTTTATTTAAAGAACAGATTTGACAATGCCTGGTCTTTAGCACAAAGGTTAGAAGAAGTGTATTGTGACATTAGGAGATTTCTAAACAAACACCATGTTTAAAGAATTTGGATTCCACAGTCAGGCTGTGCACAGATACAGAAGATATTTGTGGCTTTTGTTTGCTGTGGTGAACCAAAGTAGGTCATTCAGCGAGCAAAGTGTTTAAATAGCCTAAAAGGTCACAAAATTACCCAAGATCACTGCTGTCAGACTCAACCATGTTGGGAATATTGAACAAAAGGAGATGCTGTTCAAAAGAAAATCTGGCCATATAGTTTTATCCACTGAACGATCTTGTTGCTTTAAAGTACTTTAAACAACTTACCTGCCTTAATGTAAGGTTGCTGCTTTTATTAAAATGCACCAATCTACCACATGCACCAAATTACTATGAGACTGACAATGCATTGCAAGTTGCACAATAAGTACTTAATGCTTTGATAATTTGGATACTTTTTGCTTGTAGGGGTGTGTACATTAATGACAGTATTTTATTTACTGTACTTTTTCAATTCAGGTAAAGAGGTTGAATTCTACTTTCACCCCTGTCTTAAATTATATGATAAACTGCATGGTTAGAGATTTCTTATCTTGTCTGTCACCTGTTAAATTGTAAATCATTACTCTGAGTGCATTACAGCAAAACACAGTAATTAATCATTTACTTATTGCTGTTTGCCTGAGAGAAAGTTTAGGAGACTTTCAGAAAATAATCAGAATGTCCTACAACCGACTGCTGATCAACCTTAGCTCATGCAAGAAAAATGGCTCTAACTCAGTCAGTTTTGCAGATATTGAGCTAAAGTTTTATGTGGTAGTAGCTGAGAGTCATTCACAACACATTCTCTGAGCATAACAGCATTATCTTTGTCATTTTTCAGCATAAGATCATCTCAGTTTAAATCTCCTCTGGCATGACTGGCAGCAAGCAGCATGCATTGCTTTAAGGAGTGCTAGACCACTTATTTCTTTACACTTTGGTTCTAAGGAGGCAGATTTTAATTGTAATCTTTTAAAGAGTTCTTAATCTATAGTTCTTCAGGCTTTCCGATGGCCTTGGAAACTTCAGCAAAGACCTAGTAATACTGATGATCTCCAAGTGATCCACAGGCAGGGTTAAGCAACTTAACAAACAAAAGCACAGTCTTCTAAAAAATGGACTGAAGATGATTGAAAAATCAGTCAAAGTGCAAAAAAAAAAAACCTTTGAAAGGCCCTCAGGAAGATGAGAAAACTATTGATCAAGACCACTTTAAAAGATTACAAGAAAGTCTGGCTCCTTGTGAGCAAAAAAAAAAAAAAAGAGGGATGACTCAACACTTTTGCACAATATCGTACTAGTTAGTTAATAATTTAAAAGCAAAGAACGTGTTGTTTTGATTGCAGTGCGGCGGTGAGGCAGGGTATTGTTGACATGATGGACAGAGCTCTCAGTGAACCAGAGGTGAAGTCTGTGGTCATCTGTGGGCAGAACGGAAAGTTCTGTGGAGGTACGAACATTTCTGTCTGACATCACAATACTGACACAACTCTGCCGCCTCAGACCCTTTCTTGTACATTTATATTCCCACTTTATACCTGTCGTTGTATTATGGTGAATTGTGGGATAATCATATTAAAGATGGTTATTTTGTTTAGTGAAAGTCTGAACAGCTCATGTTACAGTACGTCGTTTCCATCTTTGAGTTTCAACCTCCTGATGGTGGTTTTGTCTAACAGGTGCCGACATCAAGGAGTTTGGGACAAACATCTCCGGACCTTCTCTGGTACTACTGATTGATCGAATGGAGTCAGCAGCCAAACCGGTGGTGGCAGCCATCGAGGGCATCGCTTTAGGCGGAGGCCTGGAGTTGGCGCTCGGTTGTCACTATCGTATCGCCCACTCTAAGGTGAGTTCACGCTGTCGGTCTCTGTTAGTCAGTGTGATGATGGGGGCAGTGCCGAGCTGCATCAGTGTCCAAGGGACAAGTTTATCTCCTGTCATGGAGGGACTTTTCACTAAACCGACTTTTTCAATTAGAAACATCCAACAAACGTACACTGTTTACACCAGCTGTATTTACATACACAACAATATTCCACCTGTATGCTTGACTTTCATGTCAGGGGTGCTTCTTTTCATTAAAACACCAAGGAACCACAATAAAAATTTACCATAACTTTACACTTCATGATTATTCTTTACTAATTTAACATGATTACAGACTGAGGATTCAAACTAAAGTCATCTCCTCGATCATGACACGCTGCATTGATATATCCACATAATGTGACTAAGATGAACGTGATTGGAATAGCTGGGAAATGTTTTTTGCCTGGGAGTGGCTTTTTCAGGTGAAGGTTTTATTCAGGTTAATATCAGAATGTTGCTGTCTGTGGTTGTAAACATAGTCAGTGTTATATTTTGTGCCGTTTTGTTTTTTTCAGGCTAAACTTGGACTCCCTGAGGTGAGTCTGGGTCTGCTACCAGGAGCGGGGGGAACCCAGCGTCTGCCGAGGCTCATCGGTATCCCGGCTGCCTTGGAGCTCATCACCACAGGTAGAAAAATAAACAAACTCTCTGCTGCTTGTTTAGTTTTGGTTAGGTTTTGTTGCGTTTGCTCTGCCTTAGGAGTAAAGATCATTTTTGAGTTTTTGCATTTAAGTTGTAGCTTGATGTCTCAGGATGTTATAAAGGGAGAAAATGATTTGTTATTGTTTAGTGCAGCAGAATATTTGATTGTACTTTAGACTGAGAGAATAAAATCTGGGAAATCTTTGAAATTAGCCGAACGTTAGCATTGATTATTCACTTTTTATTGTCCAATCTTCATGTCAGTAACAATAAAAGCCTAACTAACCTTAAACATGCAAACTGTTTCACATTATTTGCAAACACTTCCCCATAACTTGAGTAGAGACAGATGCCTGTGTGAGCTGTAGAGTTTCCTCTATAAATAACTTTTACAAAATGATCTGACTCTTCTCAGTCTGCTTTTTTTAAGCATTAAGCATTAAACACAATAATACAATAAGGAGTTTAAAGAAAGCACTATAGAAATTATTAAAGTAGTACATTGAAAGAGAATGTGTCTAAAAGTGGAGAGACTTCAATTTTGTTGCTGCTTGTTAGTGAGCATCCTGCAAAAAAACTGCCAAAATTATCATACAATAAAATGCACATGGTCATTAGGTTTAACTTTAAATGTGAACATTGTTCAAAAAGAACATCATGTTGTTTTTAAGGAAACAGAAACCCTGTGAATAGGTCTTTAAACTCGATTTGTCTTGAACTGAATATGAACTTAAAATTTCAAGACGCAGACAGTGAAGAGGGAAACCAAATGCATCCTAAAAGAGGCAAAGTGTTAAACATCCACTGAGTCAGGCTGGCTGCACGGTGAATTAAAAATGCTAATAAAGATTTTTACAGGAGAATGTCCAAGCAGCGGTCCATGACCTAAAGAGAGATGCAAAAGCTACTCGGAAAGACAGAATGGAATTTTAGATTTTACTTCACAGTTCAAAGGGATCTTTTCTTTTATTAAATCTGTAAATTGTACAGTTTTGTTGGGAGTAATGTTACAGAGTTTTCCTTTAACAGCTACAGGAAATGTCTGGAAACTGTTGCTATAAAAGGAGCTTCTGAGTCTTTAATCTCAAGAAGTTCACATCCTTTCCCCTTCTGTGCGAGTTATTATGTTCATTAAAAGCCTGAAAAGTCCACTGACTTACGTGTCATTAATACAATCAGAAAGTGTATGGCTGTAATTGTGTTTTAGATTATTAGGCCACATTTTATGTCATCAGTGAAGAACTGCAGCAGCTGCGGGTGAAACACATTGAACTGATGACCAGTAGGTGTCAGCATATGTTCACTGCTGTTCTGAGTCTTTGACACGTCTGTTAAGAAAAGAACTGTAATTCTTAACCTTTATGATTCTTTTAAAGTGTTAAAAATAATTGTTCTGGATTTTGTATTTGTATTACAGTTAGTATATTGTATTTTTATGATTTTATAGGCTTCGGTTTGTCCTACAGGTCGCCATGTGACTGCAGCCGAGGCTCTGCAGCTTGGAATAGTCGACAAGGTCACTGATCGCAACACTCTGGATGAAGCTGTCAAGTTTGCATTGAGCGTCGCAGGTAAGATACAGAAAATTGGAGCACGGGGATCCTAATGGAATGAGGGAAACTATCTTCTCTAGTTTGATAAATAACTGTATGAAAGGAGGGGAAATTCCTCCTAGAGCAGTTATTTTTGGGCAAGAAGTGTTGACACATAGGCTTTAGAAGTCAAGGGAAGCAGAAGACACTGCAGACAGATCCTCCAACACAGAATCCATAAATGTTTCATGGCTCTGTCAGAAGTGCTCTGATGTCTTCACTGCTTTTGCTGTATTATTCAAAAGGGCGAAAAGGGACAAACTTTCCTAGAATATTAATAATGGGCTCTCAGCAGCCATTTAGGAGGACGAGGATAGCCGCCTGCACGTGAGTCTGACTCATTTACGCACCGAGTGGATTCCTGAAGTGTGCCACGTCCCTGCAGCTTTGGAGGAAGGGTTTCTCTTTCACTGCAAAGAGTCGCTCATTCAGATCCCTGTAAGGGTAATAAAGTGGGTTCAGCTCAAATGAAAAATAAAACTATTAAATTGATCATTTAGAGCTTTAGAAGAGGCGTTCCACTGAAAGGTTTTGAACATTTAATATTGTGTCTGTTGTAGATAACTGTTTGAACAACCTCAGTTTGAGGTTAAAGGTATAGTACGGCCAATTTGAAGTGATGTTGAGTCATATAGTTATCAATAGTACCTTTTCAGTGATGACATCATTTCCTTCAGGCTATGTTAATAGCTTGCCAAACGAGGGCTTGTTTTATATCATTTTTCAGGCTAATAAAACAATTGTTTCTCAGAAGGTAATTTCACATTATGTAATAATAAACCTCTGCACTTTTGCATAACACTGTTATTTAATTTGTCACCGTTTTCTCAACCAAACAAAGTCTGTGTCCAAACTCCCAGTGGACTGGTGAATGGTGTCAAGCAAAAGTGTTGAGGATAATTATTAGCTAATGTAGCGCATTTTTGAGAAAGAGTGGTTTTATAAGCCTAAATAAAAATGCTTCACATGAACATCTGTGAAATTGAGATTAGAGTTATTAACACATAACACATTTAACACATGGCAATCCACTTTGGTCTTGGCCTCGATTAGCTCATCAATCCAGTCAGATCTGAGCTCTGTTCCTCCAACTTGAGGTCGTTCAAACAGCTATCTACAACAGGTAAGATATGAATTGTTCATAACCTTTCCACAGAACCCTATATCAAAAGATCTGAGCTATCCCTTTTAGATTTCTTGTGTTGTGAAAAAAGAAAACAAGATTTTTAATTTTAAAATTTAGGGCACTAGGCTCACCCTTAGCCCCTGTTTTGTGTCTAACCTTATGTTTACCAAACATAAATGAGAGTGCTTATCAAGGAATGCAGGAAAGCAAAAGAAGCACAGTTAGAGAAATCCTCTATTTATTTATTTATTTTAGCTTGTCTTCTTTCTTTTACAGTGAACTAAACCCATGACGCCCACTCTAGTGTGTGGTTTTTGTGTGTTAGCATACACAAGGGAAAAGAGTATTTTGCTTCCTGGTGCTAGAAGAGCTTTTGATTCTTCTGCATGAAACAAACATGAGTTTTTATGACATCAAATTCCTTTTTTTCCAAGGTTCAAATATGTCAACTTCCACTGTTCCTTGATGGATTTTTGAGGGTTGACATCTTATTTCTGAAGCATTCAAATTAGGAGGAAGCCAGTTTGTGCTTAATATTGTGCCTATAGCCAAAAAGAAAATCTATCTTTGAAAAATGTCATTATTTAGATCTGAAGATTCACACTTAAGAGCATTTTACAATAAGAAGATAATGGATAATTGCTTTAAAATGACTTAGTGGGTGGGCATATGAGAGTTGTTTGTAAAGAGTTTTTAATGAGGAAAATGGGGAAAAATAAGTCAGGATTTTGATTCGAGTGTCAGGCAAGGACAGGAAATTTGTATTTAAATATACAAAACTAGCATAAGTGCAGCTTTTGCCACAATAAATTAGAATTGCCACATTAAGATGGCCTGCCACTTTACAAACACCACGTGGGGACATGTTTATGTAAAAAGCAGTTTGTATATTGAATTTGATGCTCGCGTGGCTGAGTGGGCAGAGACCCCCACAAGCACAAGCAAACAGATTCAAGTCTCACTAGTGACTAGATTAACTTTTTTTTTTTTTTTTTTTACCCCAGTGGTTGCAACATCTGGCCTTTACATCTGTCGGAGCAGCCAGGATTCCCTTCCGCTGCAAATCCACAGCTCAACCATTTACAGATTAACTGCAGCAATAATGCCTCCTAAATCACACTGGGATCACATCGCGCTGCCACATCACACCTCGCTGTAGCTCAACTGTTGAATTCAATCTTCAATGTTTATTCTTCACTGATGATTATTAGAGAAAATAGTTTTTTTTGTTATAGGAAAAGGTGGGTGATATTAATCAGATGTGGCTGCTGGCGCTTTAAGCTTCACCATGGTGACCCAGTTTCTGACTCAGACCCACAGCTGAGTGTAAATCAGAGGAGCTGTGAAGGTTTCTGACGACTGTCTCATGTAATCACGTCAGAGGAGGCAGGACTGGGAATTAGGATGCTTTTAACAAGGTTCAAACAGAGTGGCCATCTCCTTCTCTCTCATTGTTCCATGATGTAAAATCACAACAGGAGGCAGGAAGTCTTCAGTTCACTTCAATTTATTTATGTTGCGCCAATTCACGACAAAAGTAATCCCAGGGCACTATACAAAAACAATATAAATAATAAATTAATTCAGATCCAAATTTAAATCCAAATTAGTAAATTCATTTCTGTTATTATACAGCACATTCACATACAGACCATAGATAACAATCAGTAAAATGTGTGTATCTAAGAAAACCAGCAGATTGTGTCAAATCTTTGTCGCAATCCCCCATCCTGAGCATCACTCTGGCGATAGTGGAAAGGACCAACTCCCTTTTAACAGGAAGAAACGTCCAGCAGAACCAGAACCCGGATGAGTGGCCATCAGCCTCGACCGGCCGGGGTTTGAGAAGACAGGAAAGAGACACAGACAAACACAGAAGTGTTGATCCTGACTTAGAAAAACAAAGGAAACGCAGGTTAATGACAACAATTATTGCAAATACAAAATGGGGAGTAGAGAGAGTAAAGACAGCAGCAGAGTGAGGAAAGGTGGTCAGTTTGTCCTTCAGCAGTGTAAGCATATAGCAGCAAAACTACTCTAAAGGATACAGTAGCTCCCGATCTACTTTTAGAAACTCTAGGAACCACAAGTAAACCTACAGTCTGAGGGTAAGGTGCTCCGTTAGGAAATATAGAACAATAGGATCTTTAATATAAGATGGTGCTTGGGGTACAGTCTTGTGTTAAGAAATGTTAAATCAAATTTAAAACTACTCATATTAACTCCCAAAATAAAGATTTCCTGTCGGATGGGTACTTTTGCTCAAAAGCACAAGAATCACCGTCATTTCTTCTTATTGCTGCTTTGCTCTAAGAATTGTAAATTTACCAGCTATTTTGCCTGGAACCAAGTCTTTGCTTTCACATTTTGCTCAGAGCTGCAGTATTCAAGGTGAACTCAGAGGCCGAGTCGCTACGATTATCTGGAAATGGTCTCTCAGATCAGTCTGCTCTCAGAAACTACTGGGCTATGTAGAGATTGAGTGGTTGAGCGTGCCTGAAAAATGAATTAGCGTCAGACTTGCTGAGTGCTGTTTGAAAAATTTCAAGAGATTTTTTTTTTGGGGGGGGGGGTGAAACTAGGAGGCACTTTAAAGTTTAAAACATGAATTATTCAGACGCATATGATGGAAAATTACATTCAGAAGTGCTTTTATTGATTATTTTCACCTTTCCACTGCCAGTCATTCCTTTGAAGTCACTTCTTCAATGTTATTTTATTTTTATTTTTTTTCAGGTAAATCACCTGATTTGCGCCGTATAAGCACCAATCCATGCCCACACCCTCCTGATGTGGACGCTGTCTTTGAAACAGCGCTGCAGCGGGTGCGTCAGCGTGCCCGTGGAGCCATTGCACCTGTTGCTTGTGTCCAGGCAGTTCGTGCAGCTGCCACGCTGCCCTACACTCGTGGTATGGAGTGGGAGAGGGAACTGTTCAAGGTGCTCTTCACCTCTGGCCAGGCTCGCGCTCTGCAGTACTCTTTCTTTGCTCAGAGAGCAGTCGGCAGGTGGAGTACGCCCGGCGGAGCCCGCTGGGACACGAGCAAGCCCAGACCCGTACATAGAGCAGCTGTCATTGGTAAGAGCTTTAGGCTTTTAATTTCAATTAACACAAGCATACTGACTCATCAAGCGATCTGTGTGGCATCTCCAAATTTCATGTTGCCTATGGAAACTAAGCCCTCATTTACAGTTCATCAGAGTTTAATGGATGAACTCCCTCTTCCCTGCAGGGAGGATTGTAAGTATGACAGTTTGGATATGTGAAGCTCAGCAGCTTGTGCATTAAAGTAGCAAGCTTTGCTGCCTGACTAAAACAATCAAAGAGTCAAATATTGCATAAATGGTATCTTACAGGAGATTTCTGCGGCACTTAGTGTTTGATTTTTATCTTCTCAGGGCTTGGTACTATGGGACGAGGTATAACTGTGGCCCTTGCGCAGGCGGGGTTGTCTGTAGTTGCCGTGGAGACCAATGAGAAGCAGCTAACGGAGGCAAAGCAGGGGGTGTCTGACATGTTGGAGCGAGGAGCCAGGAGACGCGGGGCCCCCCTGGCACTCGATAAAATCGTTTACAGCCATAAGATCCAGGCTGTGGCAGATGTTGACCTGGTCATTGAAGCTGTGTTCGAGGACATGGCTCTGAAGAAGTCCATCTTCCAGCAGCTGTCGGCCATATGCAAACCAGGCACGTTCCTCTGCACAAACACATCTGGATTAGACATCGATGAGCTGGCTGCCCAAACCCAGAACCCGGAGCTGGTGGTTGGAATGCACTTTTTTGCTCCAGCTCATGTGATGAAGCTGCTGGAGGTGGTTTACGGACAAAAGTCATCCCCTCAAGTTGTGGCCACTGCCATGCAGCTTGGGAATAGAATGGGCAAAGTCAGCGTAGCCGTGGGAAACTGCCGTGGCTTTGTGGGGAACCGCATGCTGAAGTTCTATCTGGAGCAAGCCTTCTTTCTGTTGGAGGAGGGAGCCACACCTGAGCTGGTAGATAAAGTGCTGGAGGAGTTTGGGTTTGCTATGGGTGTGTTCAGAATGTCGGACCTCTCTGGGCTCGATGTAGGCTGGAGAGTCAGGAAGGCAAGTGGCCTTGTGGCGCCAGAAGCTTTAACAGGACCGTATGCTAGAGTCCGCGAAGGCCACAGGTACAGCCCGCTGGGAGACCTGCTCTGTGAGCGGGTAAGGTTTGGTCAGAAAACAGGCAGAGGATGGTACCAATACGACAAACCTGGTGGTCGAGTGGCTAAGCCTGATCCTTGGTTACACAGCTTTCTGGAGGAGTACCGAGCTCAACACGGCTTGGTGGCACGGCGCATAGATCACCAAGAGGTGCTGGATCGCTGCCTCTACACTCTGATAAACGAGGGCTTCCGCATTCTCGAGGATGGAATAGCTGCAGGACCAGAAGACATCGATGTCATCTATGTTCTTGGTTACGGCTGGCCCCAACACCGCGGAGGCCCCATGTTCTACGCTGGGATGGTGGGTCTGAACAAGGTCCTGGAGAGGCTGGAGCACTACCACCAGGTGCACCCTGATGTTCCCAACCTGCAGCCATGCGGCCTGCTCAGAAAACTTGTGGCCAGCGGCAGCCCACCTATCAACAAATGGAGGGAGGTCATCAAGATACCCCACAGCCAGCTTTAAACAACTCTAAAATCGCCTACACAAATCAACCAAATGATCTTTATGCTTCCTAATCCAATAATGCTGAGTCATTTATTCACATATTGTGGCTGTGGGTCATGGCTGTAGTGTGTGTGCGCAGGAGTTAACCAATACAATATAAACCAAACAATAACAATCTTTATCTCACAAATATTTTGTCTTTATCAGAATTAAAAAAAAAAAAGTATCAATTCTTTCTATGTTATTTCAACTACTTAAATTACAGTTTAGGAAAGAAGAAATGCAAATATATATATATATTTTTGCATGTAGCAGTGCTGATGGTAACAACAACACATTAGGAGCATATAAAATGTGCAAAGGCAAATTAAATAAGAATGTAATTGGCTCAGTGTTTTCACAGCAGAGTATTTAGATGTGTAGAGCCAGTAATTTGAATGTGAGCTGACAGTAATTGGAGTAAATTGTTGAGGTTGTAAAAATTACAACTGCAGCCTCAGCAGAAAGAGGAAAAGCTATTTAACTGGACGACTGCAGGAAAGAACGGACCTCTTGTGATGTTATTCAGCCGATGAGCCTAAATCTGTGAAGAGGAAGGAGACCTTGAGCATTGTGGAAAGATGTTTTCACAATAATGTACCGAATTAGTTGATTTTACACATTTTAACGACTCCCCCAAACACTAGAAATGGCTCCGGTTTTACCACAGCTACTGTTCCGGCTGAAAAAACACCTGAACATGATGGGCTTTGCAAAGATTTTGTGATTAACACAAACATTAAGCTTGATGAAACCGAATCGTGCTTGTAGGTCTGTCAAAAGGACTACATAAACACCTGCTTGCAAAGATATGTGATCGTTTCACATTACGGGTGTAATTATTTCTGTTGCCTGTAGCCTTTAGAAACAGCAGAAATAAATGTCAATAAAATATTCAGTTTAACCAAATTATTCAAAATAACAGCAACATAAAATCATAAAATATGAATATAAAAGCACAATTTAATCATTTACGCATGACTTATTTATAAGCTAGTTTTTCATCATCTTGACAGCTTTATACACAAGTCTCTGCTGGTTTACTGCTCTGGATTAAAAACAGAAGAATGTATAAATATTGGCTCTGTTTCAGCTTAATCTGTGCCAAAACAAGTCCTGAAGTTTATAACATTAGTCTGAAAATTTGTAACATTTGCATGTTTTTTTAACCTAATTTTTCTGTATCAGTATTTATGTCTTGTAATTCCTGTTGTGAATTACGAGCAAATTCTTGAATAAAAATGTATTTAAGTGACATTATTTTTTTATTTGTATATACTTTGTGTAATATCAGCTTCTGTCTGTGTTGGTAATTATCACCTGCTGCAGTGTAAGGTGGGCAATCATGTAATTGCCTGTCTGCGTGTTCTAGTGTGTCTGTTAGCAAAATATCTCATGAACCAGTGGACAGATTTTAATGAAACTCAGAAAGGAATCACTGGATGCACATTCACAACTGATTAACTTATGGAGTCAACCTGATTCAAGATGGCCGCCTCAGCTTGTTGACTTTAGCAAACACAAAAATTGGAATCGAGCTGAAATTTGGCACGGTAGTAGTTGAGAGTCATGCCAAACTTGTACTTTGAGCACTAATTGATCGTACGAGTTCTTTGGTTAAAATTTTGGCATCAGTTGTTGGAGTAACCCTGTCTGTCTGTTAGCAGAATATCTCATGAATGAGGGGGCGGATTTCAATGAAACTCTCAGAGAGTAATCTCTGGATGTGCTTCTACAACCAATTAACTTCTGGCGCCAACCTGATTCAAGATGGCTGCCACAGCTAATCTACCATATCAGGGACACGTATTGGTACTAGGCAGTCAATTTTCCAGATATTTGGATGAAATTTGGTGTGGTAGTAGCTGAGACTGATCCCTGGCACATACTTCTACCACAAATATTTAATGATGGGAACTTAGGAACTGTTTTCCCTGTGTGCTCTGGTTTCTGCTGGCTCAGCTGTAACTGTGACAGAGGTGAGCTGAGGGAGGCGCACAGATTTCTACAGATTTGCCATAAATCAGTTTCTCACTCTTGAGTAAATCTCAGGACTGAGCAGATGTTGGAGCTGCCACCTAGCGGCTGGAGACTCCTCAACAAACAGCTGTAAGATTTTACTTTAAGCTGCATTTCCCCAGATGTTTTACTGATATATATCTATATATATAGATAAGGTTTTTTTTACGGGGGGTCCATGTTTTAGTTAAAGCCCCTAAGAGGTGTACAATGTAAGGTGAGTTTGTGACTTTTAAAAGCAACACTTTAAGATGGATTGGAGCTGATGAATATTAACTCCAGACCCTGATGTTTAAGGTGGAGTTGGGGTGGGTGGTGGTGGGGGGGGGCTGATGAAAGCCTTGTTTGAAGTGCGCACAGCAGCTGGCTTTGTGTTTTTCGGGCTCCTCCCGCCGTGTGATGAAGTTCAGCTGCGCGTCACCGAGCAGCGCACAGCTGAGGAGCCTCCCGACGCGAAGGCACGACCATGGAGAGCTGCGTGGATGGCGGAAGGCTTTAAATATGACATAACCCGTCGCCCATGACGCCCTTCCACTCCCGCACAATGCGTCGCCGCCTTTTGTTTGCGCTCTAACCGAGCTGCTTTGGATTCCAACCTCCCTCCGAAGCGCTGTGGGGGTTTTCTGCTTCCTCCGCTCCTCCTGGGCTGCGCGGACCGTCAAGGCTCGTTTTTTTATGTCTTAATTTACTCCGAGAAGATTAGATTGTGTGTCTGGGTGTTTCTTTGGCTCCAGGAAATGTTGGCATGGCCGCCTCGGGAGCTCATAAGTGTCCGAAGAGCGAGAAGTTGGACGAGGCGCAGGCTTTGGCCAAGAGCTGCGCGGGGAGACCAGACTTCCTGCCTTGTGATGGACTCTCCATCTGCGCTACGCACAGCCACGGGAAGTGCTTCAAGCTGCACTGGTGCTGCCACTTGGGCTGGTGTCACTGTAAGTTTGTTTTTAAAGCAAATTGCCTCAAGAACTTGCTGCAAAAATGCAAAATATGTTAAAACTGAGGTTAAAAAAACTAACTGAAATTGACTAAAATGGAACTTGTGGGAAATAAATGTGGGCCAAAGCAAAATTGATCATCTAAAAGTAGGTTTTAATGTGACAAATTGATCAAAGTTAGTCATCGTGCTGATTCCTAACATGTTCAGAGGGGATGTTCACTGTCCCAGGAGCAAGATTTACCTCAATAGGTGTCAACAATCTACATTAAATATAATCTAATTCATGCTTGATCCAAACAAAAACACACCAAGGGTCTCTGGTCTGAACAATGGAGGATGAACAGCTCAGAAGCTGGTCTGATTTTGTTTTTGTTTTTTTCTGTGACAAATTGGTGTTGGCCACAGTCTGATGACTCTGTCACACATCTGAGTCATCACTTTCAGTTCTGTTTTAAAGGCTATGGTTGTGGTGCTTTTCTTGATTTTTCTCAGTCCTTTGAAATCCCAAAACCAACCTTAGTTCGTTCCTGTTTTTTTTTTAACCCAAACGACATTAAGTCTCTCATTTTATCACATGAATATTGGTTCAACGTGATGCTTTGAACAAACCCCAATGTCTGAAAATAGGCCGTCACTAATAACTTTTTTTTAAATGATTTTTTTCTAGATTCTTTACTATTTAATGAAACTGGAGAGCTTTGACACAATTATTACTTTATGACCCATTTTTAAAGATTTATCTCCTCAGTGGGGAGGAGGACCTGAGCGTTGAGCTGATTCTGGCAGAATCACAACCTTGCATAACATAGTTTATGAACTGAAGATGCCATTCTTCACCTCCAAAGGACTGTTTCTGTACTCAGTATTGGTGGGCGATAATGTTTTTGCCCGTGTCTGTTACCAAAAGATCTCATGAGCCACTGGGTAGATTTTAAGGACACTTTGAGAAAACATTCTGTAATCTTATCTGATCTTAGAGTAACTCTCTGGCATGAAAGGCGGCGGGCAATATGCATTCCTTCAAGTAATGCTAGGCCTTTATTTAATCCCAATAATTTCATTTCTAAAAGAGCACAAAGTTGGCTGTGTTGGATGTTTGAGCTTGGCTTCCTGTCACTTTGGGAAGTGTCTGTGGCATTTTCAGCACCCTTGTACCTCAGACAGTTACTTTCCGTTTCAACCTTTCTCAACCCGACGCTTCAGCTCCAACGCAGAGTCCTTGTAGCTGCGCCTGACCCTGACAGGATGTCCATCTCTTTTTTGCTGCCCCAATTTATCCTCATCTCGCTCCAGCTGCCCTGAAAATCCTCAGATCAGTGTAAAACACAATCACCATCTCCTCTGCAGCACTCACACGGGGGCTTACAGTGTGCAACTGCACAAGTCGCATTGTAATCTTTGCTGTGTAATCGTTGGATTTAGATGCACGCCGCCATCCTCAGCGAACCAGGCGATTCCTAAATATTAGATGTGGCAGAAAAAGGCTGAATCCTTTCCAGTGTCTATTACAACCCACTTAGGATTCCACGCAAAGCCCATTCAGTTCTGGTAAATTTGTGAGCATTTAGACTTGCTTCTTCACTCGACATTCCTCCCTCTGGCTGAGCATGTGCAGGAAAACAGAAATGGAGTGATAATGTTTTTGCCCGTGTGTGTGTGTGTGTGTGTGTGTGTGCTTGTTTGTCTGTTTGCAAAATATCTCATGAACCACTGAGCAGATTTTAATGAAACTTTCAGAAAGAAATCATTGGCTTCACATCTACAACTTTTGAAGTCAACCTAATTCAAGATGTCTACCACAGCCAACTACCCTTTGAAAACACAAAAATGGCTACAACTCAGCCAATTTTGCAGATATTGACCTAAAATCTGGCGTGTTAGTAGCTGAGTGTCATTCACAACACATACGTTAAGCGCCAACAGATAAAGTGAGATCTCTCAGTATTGCATGAGGTTGCACATAATGTTTTTTTCAAGGTTTGACCAATATGGCTACAACTGCATTATTTCCCAACATAAGATGATCTTAGCCTAAACCTCTGGCTTGAAAGGTGGTGGGTGAGATTTATTTCTTCAAGGATTGTGACCATATAGGAGAAACAATAACAATGAAGATTTCCATTTTCCTATCACTCTCCACTGTAGTTCATGCAGGATATTCATGCATCAGCAGTGAAGAACAAAAAAAAACATCTTTGGCTGCTGAACCAGACAGAACCAGGACACCCGCTGAGAAAACCATACCAGGCTGCTTCTGGATGCGATGCCTCCCTGCATGGCTCGCTTCCTCCTTCTTTCCAGCAAGTCATAATAATGCTGAATGCTAAAGAGCAAAAAAAGAAGAAAAAAAAAAAGTGTTGTAGCACCCCGTATCTCATCACATTTTCATTTGAATGTGCCCGTGGCTGCTGCCTGTCGTACAAACTTGTTCAGAAGCTGGTAATTGTTCGTTCACCACGGGGGAGCCTTACTAGACTGCCTTTTTAATTACATTTTTAATAGGTTTTCAGAAAAACAAACACAAAAAGGTCACTGTGTCGCAAGATTTTGCTCAGCATTTATGCTCACAAACTGAAATGATTTCCATTATCTCCGAACAGCATGAGGCTTTTACCTGAGTAACTCCTCGCTGCTTTTATTTCTTGTGTGCCGCTGGAAACCGAGCATCTCTATAATGCTGCTACTTTGACTGATTTCCAGTGGTATTTCATTTAGCTGTTGCTTTTTTGGCAGAGGAAATGGAGGGAAAAGAGCAGAATTAGATGTAGGTGGAGGCAGTGTTCCCAGCTGGTGACAACAACAACAGTCCAAGCCTCTCATTAGCAATAATTAGCTGTGTTTAGTGTCACTGCCAATATGTCACATCTGATGAGAGCTTTTTGCTCACAGCATCACTGGAACCACCTGGTCCGGACCGTATTTCCTTTTACTTTATTCTCCACTAACTGATTTACACTTACCAAGCAGAGTGATGAATTACTCATTAAGAAAGTCTATCAGAGGCTATAATGAGCGCTGAACAGTCAGTCTGCTTGTTCTCTGTCAGCACTAATTTTGATGCCGGAACTTGTTCTTCTCATGTTGATAGAAGAAAGTGGGATCTCTCTCTCTCTGTCAGACTTTCTCAGCAGACTCATCTGTCACACCACGCCGCTGCGAGCTCGCAGCTATCTCAGAGGGGAAAATGCAGAGGTCTGTGGCTGCCCCGCAGCCATCGATCTGGTGACGGATTCAAAATTTACTGCAGTGCTGAATCATAAAATGTTTCACCTATTATTAAAGGATCAGTAAATGGTCAAAGCAGGCCTATGGGGGGGGGGGCAGTTTTTGATTGATCGCTCATGTTTGCTAACTCCAGCTCTTCCATCATCTTAATTGCTGCTCTGTTAGTGATCGGAGCGGGAAAACCAAAGAGAAATTGCAGCAAGTCGGTCTGGATTATTACCATCATATCACAGCTCAGCTAATAAGACACCAGGAAAACACAAATAGGAGCTTTGTTTTTCACCCACTTGATTTGTGTGATGTAGACTGCTGGTGACTAATATGAACTTAAAAGGATAGTTTAGATATTTTTGAGTGGGTTTCTGTGGAAAGGTTATAAAAAATTGGCATCTTACCTGTAGATAGCTCTTTGTATGACCTCAGTTTGGAAAAATAGTTTAATTCTGACCAGACTGATGAGCTAACGGCTAATCAGAACTGGGCCATGGCCAAAGTGGATTGCTGCCATCTTAAAATAACTTAAATCTCAGAAAAAATGATACCTGTTTATGTGAAATATAATCTCATACACCACCATCGATGCTGCATTACCCAGTTATTTCAGCAGAAATAATATGATATCCCTGCAAGAAGTGCCCAGGGTGCACGGAAGTGTTACAGCTAGCTGCTACTGCTTCTACTGCTATTGTTGGTGACAAACTGGTCAACAGCATTTGTGAGGAAGTTTTCAAAATGGTCTTAAAACTTTTCCTAGGATTGTTCTTGCAGTCTTGGGTTTTGAACTTTAAACATGTTTAAAAAGTAATTAAAAAGTGATTTTTCTCAAAGTAGTCACGGAGTCGTCGTTTGCGTCTTGAACTCATCTCATTTTAGTCTCTGTAAATTCTACTATTTTGACACCTGCACGGAGCTCTCCTATGACCAGTGAGATGCTACCCTTCTGTTCGCAAATAAGTGGAGATTTTATATGGTTCGGTGTTATAAATAATCCTTTTGCTGGTCTCATCGACTCTGCTCCAGCCAACAAAAAAAATATTGACCTTTACTTCAGCGGGACACTTTGCTACTTCATAGGGCCTCATTGTTTCAGTATTTAATTTGCCAATTTGCCAATAAAGTGTCCATAAATCCCAGCTGGAGTCCATTGAATGGGCTGACAGGATCATTATAAATTGTTTAAGAGGCCCATTACTGTCCAGTATTGACAGAAGGATTGAGTTCAGTGACTTCCATCTCTTTCAGGGAGAAGGTTGGATTAAAAATGCTTTGGAAGAAAATACAAATTAATCTTTCAATGACACCTAAAGGGGATTTGGAAGAGTTATACACACCAAAGCATGCTTGATGAAGGACAAATAGTTTGAAGCTTGTGGCTCACAGATGTTCTGATTGCTTGCTTCGATGCCTCTTGAATAGCTTCGGTTGTGAGTGTGAAGTTAGACATGAACTGGACATCTATGTCCCGCTTCTCATCTCTGCTGATTTCTTCTTTAATTTTTATGTTTTTGAATTAAAGCTGGGCGATACGTCCTAAAGTTATTCGTAGCTTCTATAATTTATGAATTTCTGACAAAAAAACAACAACAACTTTGTCCTTCGTTTTCATACTTTCTGAGTGTGATGCGCTTAGAAGTATCTCTGTGGCAGATTTTTATTATTAGCTGGATTGTCAAAAAGATGAGTGGAATAAGGTTAAGTGGTCAGCTTGGCTTGCCGAAAAGCAAATAAACACCAAATTATTCAGACTGCAGTAACAATGTTCATGGGAGGGTGGCTATAGCAATCAGGTGAGAAGGTTACATTAAATTATTTCTGAAACATAACTGCAAAACAACAATTTTGCAAACAATGAGGCATGATGAACATTATAACAAATTGTGTTATTACTCCAACTGTGCCGTCTGAGCTACAGACAATAGCAAATACTTCTTAGCACATGGCATTCTGGGTAGTGGTTACTATATATAGGGTTGCTGCCTTTTATAGTAAGCATGAACACACAGAGACAACAAGCACAAATCGACTGACATTTAAAAAAGAAAAAACTGAACCCAAACTGGGTGAAGATCAAGCACGTAATTTCTCACTAAGAGGAGCTGCACTTGCGGGCAAATAAAAGTGCTGCTTTTGGAATATAAATGAAGTTTTCTGACTCAGTCCTTTCAGATCCATTGGATGAGTTTAGTGCAGAAAATATTCTTCTCCTCATTTTGTGATTCACATTCATGTTCCAAGAATGAGACTTGTATGTTTTATGTATGCTGGGATGTTTAAATAGCTGTATTTTTAGTGTCTTCATATTTTCAGTGTAGTTGGTTTTGTCAAATAGTACTATGATTTTAAAAGTAAATATTTTATCAAATAGTTTGGAGTTTAGGAGACTTGGGTTTTAAAGCATTAAAGTTTTGCTTTCATTTTTCCTAAACTGAGTGAAAGAATCATATGTGCAACACAATAAGTCTTATTTTCACTAGAGTTAATCTGCTTGTGTGCATAATTTTCCCACAGTTTGCCATGGCCACATGTAGTATTATTAAGAAGATTGTCCATATTTCCAGCATTGATTAGTGAACAAAGAGGTGTTGTTTCAGGACCACCTCACATATTATTGAGGCTTTAGGCCGAGATTATTTATGAATCTAATGTGGGTTTTCAAAAAGAAACAAGTGCAGTTGAATTAAATCAACACTGGGCTGCATTTTCACAAATAAGTAAAACTAACAGGATCAAATCACGTCAGAGAGTTGCTAAACACACAAATGTTTAGCTGCACATGAAGCAAACATTAGACTTTTCAGTAGTTACAGGCTTCTTTACAGTAAAGTTGAAATTGGCTGGATATGTGCATGAAACAGGAAACGGGAAAGGAGTTTCACGTGACTCTGGGTCAGAACGTCCTCTTCACTGAAACCTGAGACCCGTGTTGCTGCCTCAGCTGCGACCCCCTTTTTTGTTGGAAAGATTTAAACACAAAAGAAACCAGCGGATGTGCGAGCGGACCTTTTCCTCTGGCCAGCTGGTCGCAGGAACTGTCGTGATAAAAATCTGTTGGAACAACGGCTTTTGTCTGCTTTGAGCTCATGTCACTTTGCACATAACTTCTAACTTCAGCTTAGACACAAAAAAACCATCAGATTTAGAGAATTGTTTGGAAATCTTGAAACAAAACTAGTTATAAACTGGATGACACAATCTCCACGTTGACAGTCCCAGCTCTTGCCTGTAGGCAGACAGATGGGCTGAAATGTGGACAGAGGGATGGCGAAGCTCCACAGTGGAGACTGAGAGACCAGTGAGGGGCACGCAGTGTTTTCCAGAGACTCCACCGTCTCCATTAAACCAGAGAGAGCAGCCAGCGGCCAGCCATGAGCTCAGGGGAGGAGAGAGAGGCAGCAGGCAATATGGAGCTGGGTGCAAACAGAGGAGTAATCCACACCAGCCTTTAGGAACGATATGCCTGCCCTCCTACTTCCTTATTAACCTCTTTAACTCTTAAATATCCTTCAAAACAACTCATGGCTGGATGTAACACTCTCTTTCTGCTTGTGCCAATACTTAAACAAATAAATAATTCTGCACTTTATTGAGGTTTGTGAAAGAAAAAGCTACTGCTTTATATACATCTCCTAATAATCTCCATCTCCCAGAATGCCTTTCATCAGTCCTCAGTGTGCTTGTTTTTTATTTATTTATCTGGACTTAATTGTGATACGATGAAAGCTCTTTCCAGTCGAAGCGTTCGCTCTCTTTTTTTTTTTCTTCTTTCTTTTTATCCAAACATGTTTAGCTGCTGCTTGAATCCACTGACGGCCCAAAACACCGTGTCTGTGTTTGTGCTGAAAAGCTGGTAATGTGTGATTCAGACTAAAATATCTGACATTTACTGTTGATGCCACAGATGGCTGATGTAGGGGTTTTTTGTTGTTTTTTTTTTTTTTTTGATTCTCCATTTGTAACAGAACTAGAAATATCCAGTGATGTCATGTAGCAGCTGGAAAATACAGCATAAAGTAACAAAAAAGACAAAAGATGATGGATATTTTAGGACAAAATTCCTACTTAAAAATTAGTCTGAAATAATATGATGCCGTTTTCTCCATTTTGTCAGCAAATCTCACTTTTAAGTCGTGAAATATTGGGCACTGGGTGATGTTACCTCATTAGCATGAAGTCTATCACAAACTCATGTTTTGTTGTTTTGGTTTAAATTTCTTTTCAATTTTTCTACTGGATCTGTGGAGACAAAAAGGTAACAAACCTCAAAGGTAAAACTTAATGGGGTCATATGCACAGAATACACAAGTGTGTTTCTTTTGTTTCACAAATTTGTATTCATAGAATAATGGTCAATTATTCTTTTGACCATATGTATGCTATTCTCGGAGCAGTGGGAGAATTGATATTGTGGAGTGGAGAGAAATAAGAAGGAAAAAGAAGGAAAAGAATTTAACAAGAAGACAATTTCAGAGCTTTCTTTTTAGGCTTTATTCTTTTTTTTTTCTCTGTTTCTCGGTTTGTTCATATTCATTTTTATTTTAATTTCTTCTTTCATTGAGACAAAACCTCACTAACACAGCTTATAGAAAATTTTGATCATTTTTCCCCTACATAAAGTTTCCTCACATTTTCCTGGAACTGGTTCCACCGTCTGTTGTTTTTGTACAAAGGGATGCTTCTTTTTTTGGCCTCTGTAATCCAAACTTTTCTTATTTTTACCTCTGCGGCATCATTTGGTCTTAACCTACAGAGCTGATTGTTTTACTTTTATTCATTTAGCAGTTTTTGTTCTGTTTGTTTTTCAAAACTAAGACCTAATAAAACCAATTTGCTTTTCTGTATTAGTGCTAAATGTGTCTCACTGTCACTTTTGATAAAACTCTGTTTATTTTTACGCAGTCACTTTTATTGTCATGGTTATTGTCTAGTTCTAATGGTTTTGTGTTCAAATAGTTATTTGGAGTAAAGTCTACCCTCATAATAGAATAGAAATCAGACTGAGTATGTGTGTATTATTTAATAACGATAGAAATTTCTGAAACAGAACCAGAGCTTCAGGAGTCTGTCAGAAAGAAATCACATTCACACAGTTTTATTCATGAAACTACACATTTATGCATCTGGCTTCCTTTTATTAGGATGGAAATAAAAACACGGAGCAGACCAGATAACAGCGAAAACCGAAAGAAAAGGTTTTCAGAATATTCATAAAACTGCACAGATAGAAATGTTGGTGCTGGTTTAATGTCTCACTGAAAAGTGCAGCTTAGAGGAACTCAGAGTTGGCTCACATTTCCTCACCTTGCTTTGTTTAAACTTTTGTGCATCATTAAAAAAACACATTCATGTTCAGCTTTAAATGGTGCTTTTATAAGCGGATGACAGATTAAATCTGCAGACATTAATGTTTGACACGAGAATTGTTCGTTTCCAAAATGTGTAATGATTACAAAATAAATTGACTTTATTCTTTGTGTTCATTTCTAGATTTTATTCCTTTGTGATCATGTTTAGCACCTTGTGTGTCACTTTTCTGTTTGTAATCTTCTTGTGCCACATATATTCTCCTCTCTCTCTACTTACCCTCAGTCATGCATTGTCAGTTCTTACTGCAGTCAGGTTCGCTCCTTCATGCTTCCAAGTTCCTTGTGTCCTCCTGTAGTTGTTTTAGTTGTCAGCCATTTTGTTTAATGAACTTGGTTCTCATTCGAGACCTCCTGTGTTCGCCTGCATTCTGGGTTGGACTACCAGCCTCCATCCCTGACATATTCAAAGAGCTATTAGCTGAAAATCTTAAATTTCCCTGGAAGTTTCTTGCCTGACTGCATCTGCTTTTGACCTTCAGTAAAGAATGGACATTTTTGACTCGTGAGCTAACACAAGTCAATTTTGAGCCAAGTCATAGCTGTTAACCTAAACCTAATCAAACGGTAAGTGAAAATGAAAGTGAGGATCAAAAAAAGAAGAAATGTGGAAGAACAGGAGACAGATTTTATGAATTTATATGGTTTCACAGCTTCTTCATTTAGTCAAAGAGGAGATGTATGTCTCTAACATTTCATTGAACATAACCATAATCCAACAGCTGCAACAGAAAGCCCTTTCAAGGTTTGAAAAATAAAAATTCATCTTACGCTTCACATTACTTTGGCTCCTGTCTGCCCTTTCAGATGACCTGTATGTTTGTCACAGGTGAAGCAGGTTCATCCTAGTTTTTTAATAAGCTGCTGAGCTCTGCTGAGGGATTATTTTGTAAAGTTTAAAGTAATACAAAGGTTGTATCAGACATATCTTTCTGCCTCTTAATAAAATAAAACACACTTAGAATTGAACCAGATGAACACCTTATTACCTTGTAGTTGGGTACAGTACAGCTACATGGTTGATGGCAGAAAGAAAAGGAGAGCCGCTCATAAGTTTTCATTTGGTTTGATTTGTTTCAAATGCCAGATGTAAATAAATAGAAATGAATGATACTGAATGCCCTGTTAAACAATACCAGATTTTTATGCCTTCATAATTAACCATTTTATTAACTTACCCACTTCTTCTTGCAACTCACCAAATCTTGACATTTCTGCTTGTGTATAAAATAATTAACACAGTAATCTGCAAAAGTCTTGACTCATCTCTCATTCTGTTTTGTTTCCAAGGATCCAGACTTTCTTGTAATCTTATAATGTGGTCTCGATCAATATTTCTTCGTTTTCTGAAGGTCTTTCAATAAGAGTTTCTTTGAATTTTAGCAGATTCCTAAATTCATTTTCAGAAAAATGTTTTTGTTTAAGCTTCTTAAATATGATCTATAATTTGTTCAGACATATAAGGCTCCTAAACTCAAGGGATGAACCATTTGTCTGTAAAAGACAACTTTGCAAAGAACCAGTTGGACATTTGTCTTCTAACTAGCTAAAGTACTAGTTGACTTGCTTTCTAGCTAACAACAGTGTTGCCAGATCTCACCGAAAAAACAAGCAACCAGGTCTACAAAACCCAGCCCAACGACACAAAAGCGACCCACCCACCACCACCTACATGATGAAGGACAGAGAGGCCACCTAATGTATGCATATTCATTTTATTTAGTATTTTATGCAAAGATCATTTTAGGGAACACTATTGTTTTCTTTTAGAGATGTGACAATACTGGTTCATTTACCTATCAGTCTGTGAATCAATCTGTTACCTGTGTTTGCTTTTTTTTTTTTTTTCCCACCAGGATGACTAAGGAAACTAACCAACCCAGTTATAATACATGCCTATAAACACAACCAATGAAGGCTATCAGTACTAGCCGGTCAGAGGCAGAGTGGGGCGGGTTATGCATGCCATCCTGCTGTTGTTGACGGACGCTGCAACCGAGCAAACTAGAAACTTTTAATTTAGTGGACAGAGATGTGACAAACAGGAGTGAGCCTAAACAAGCAACTACACTTTCTAAACAAGCTCAAAAAACTGTGATTATATGAATAGTTTCAGGCAAATTTACAGATAAACGAGTCCAAAGTTGCTTATAATCAGCAGACTTGGCCACTCTGCCTGACAAATAGTAACTTTTATTCTATCAGCCTGTCACAAAGGCATGATTTAACCAGATTTTATTAGTTGAATCTTTAAAAGTACCCAAGATATCACAGTTTGACAAACATAAAACAGTATTTTAGCATCGACAAGATGATGTTCAAAAAGCTATTAGCTGAAAACTTCATATAGCTGATAATCAGCTGAAGGAGGATGCATCTCTCAGCTCCTCTGTCAGGTCTTTGTTGCATTTGATTTTCTTGTCCTTAAAGTCATGACTTTAAGATATTGTTTATCTACTGTAGATGGCTTTTGTCCACACTTCTTTTTGTTCTCTTTTCCACATTTGTCATTTTTTTAAAGCACTTACTTCACAATATGCTAACATGATCAAGAACAAGGACTTGATCAGCTATAAATGCAAAGAAAATCAAAATGTTTTAAAAAATCATGGAGAGCAATTGATGAAGGATTACATGAAATTCTGCAGCCTGGAAGCACAATATAAAGAAACTAGGTGTGGTTAAAGCATGCGCAGTCTGTATATATGTATGATTTCAATAAATGTTAGAAGATTTAATTTCATGATGACTTCATGAACATCTCCAAAGACTGCATCTTCTCACAGATTTATTTCCCCGTTTAACCTCCTTATTGCACACATTCTTCCTGTTTTCCACCTGCTTTGTTGCATACAGGATTTTCTTGTCTTTATTTTAGCCAGACTTCTGTAAGTGAGATTAACTGCAGACATACTGTGATGTTCCTCAGGGCCTACAGACACAGTGATGTATTTAACTAAGAGTGTAGGCTCCCTGTAGATTTACATATTCTGTGTTTTTGCTGTAAGGCTGCCAGAGAAAGCCAGTGTTGGTGTAGCGTTGGCTCCATATGTCTTGTGTGCGTTGTTGTTGTCCGAGCAGGCATCCGTCTGTCCCTCAGCAGCGCTCTTGGTATTTGAAACTCCAGATGGATGAATGCAATTAGATGTAATATGCTAAAAACTAAATGTCAACACGTCGCCTTTTTATAGCTTTAGCTCATTTGTCGCCGCGTTCTCGTCTGCCTGAATGGGCTCATCTCATTCTGAACATGGACCACTGGGTTTGGTTCATTTAAGAGAAACCAGCTTGTTGTTTTTTTTTCCTTTTTTCTCAACATCAGCAGCAGTCTTGCCATCCAATAAGAATATGGTCGGAAAAATAAATACTGTTCTATCACCTCTGAGTCATGTTTCCCGTTCAACACAAAAGAGAGCTGCTTTGTGTTTTCACTGTAACCTGATGGGGAATAAAAGGTTTTGATTGAATGGATCCCCCTGCCAGTGAGACAAAAGACAAGGACACAGAGCGGGAGGAAGTGATGCGTAAGCCTGTCATCTTCTGTAGTATATAGTTGAATACACATCTGAGCTACGATATTCAGGTAGTGCCGCTCTGAGTTGGAGTCAGTGGGACGAAAATAATCAGCAACAGTTTGGATCAAACAGTTTTCACTTTCACCACCAGGAAGTGTGCCACCCACGTGAGAAGTTTCACTTTAATGTAAAGTGTTAGAAAACTTGTAAATGAACGTGATAATTTACCAGAACAAAATATGGCTTCATGTTGTGAAAAATTCTTACAATATACGTTAATGCACTGTGTTGTAATTCCTTGTGTGAGCAATCCTGGTGCAAGTTAAAACCACATTCTGCTTTGTTTAAAGCTGTAAAATAGCTGTAAACTCTTAAAGCAACAGTTGAGATTTTTTTTTCAGTGAGGTTCTGTGGAAAGGTTACGACTAATATCTTACCTGTTTTAGATAGCTCTTTAAGCAGTTTCAGTTCAGAGAATTATTTTAAGACCTTGTCCACACGAACAAGTTTTTCCAAGACAATCTTTCTGTCATTTCTAAAAACAAAATCTTCTAAACGCAGCACGTTTTCTAGAAGTGTGTTCATCTACACAGAAACACCAAAAACAACCCGAAACGCTGTAGTAACTTTGCCTGGCCTGTATGTGGCGCTGTAACGGTCATTCTAAGAGCTATCTACAGCAGGTAAGGTATTTATTGTTTCCAAGCTTCCCACTTTAAATAATCAGAACTGATCCGATCCCCTTGTATCCCATTTATACGCGTATAAAATGAGCTTTGCATGTTTTCAGGTGCCAAGATGAAAACTTCCTTCTCTTGATGACCTCAGATGTTGGTGGTGCAAAAAGAAATGTTCACCTTTGGCAACAGAAAGTGGTTTGTGATGTGAAAAGTGCTATTCATCAAAAGGAAGGACAGATTGTTAGTTATTGCAGACGGATGATTCAGAGGAGTGACTGAAAGCATGTCTTGGTGCAGGTTTATATTTGAACTATTATTATATTTGCTCTCTTGGTCGCCCATAATGTCAATGCCAAGTGTGCTTTATATATATTGTTCAGGAAGAGAACATTTTTTGATATTAAATGCTTTCAAATGTATTTCTTAAGATATATTTTTTCAATTGGTTGAATCCTAAAAAGCAAAGCTTCGGAATAAAGACATCTGCTGCCGAAGAGACGGCTCAAATTCTTGTTGTTAGTCTGATATCAGCTTGTAGTTAACTTGTTCTTTTATCTTTTTTTTCTTTTGAACCCTATAGAGAAATGAGTTCTGTGCTTTCAGCCCACCCTAAGTATTAGAAGCAGTGCAGCTCCATCACAGCAGTCGGGGGCGATCTGCAGCACCGAGGCGCTGTGTTGGTCAAGGGCACTTTGTCACAAGCAGGAGAATTAACTGAGCATGTTTTTGATGTTTGGAGAAACCAGAGCTCCCGGAGGAAGCCCACATAAGCTCTGCTTGGGTCTGGGTCCTCTTGATGTGATGTGACAGTACTAACCTCTAAGCCGCTCTTACCCTCTCTGCTTTTTAACCCTGTGTTGGTTTTTACCTGCTCCGGTGGAAAATATTTGGCCCTTTAGCTGCCGGATGCCCCTGTCTGTTAGTCTCTAACTTTGTTGTTTCGTTCTTAGTGGTTTGTTGGTTTCTAATGCATTCAGCTTCAAGGCAACCTTTTTTTTTTAGAAAGGTTGGAAAACAGCTTCCTAAAACCTGAAGGTTTTCTGAAAAACTTAAAAGAAGTATCTGCTTCACAGCACTTAAAAGACAGGGATTTTTTATTTTAAATGACCTTTTTCCCTAATGTGTATCAATTTTTGAACATCAATGAGAACTTAATTGTTTTGAAAATGATGTGAAGCCTTGAAAAATTAAAAAAGAAATTTGATCAAATATCACAGATTAACATAAAACAGGAATGTTTTTCCATTTAACATTTTATTCTTCAATTTAATGTCTGTATTTTGAGTCTTTTTAGTGAAACAGGAATCAACCAAAGTAATTTTAAATTTCTCAATTTTTGCTTCTGTATCTTATGATTGTTCTTGGTTAGTTA
>JAOXNZ010000188.1:10197743-10207961 GCA_028566095.1 Kryptolebias brasiliensis | reverse complement strand
GAATTAATCTTTTTTTAGTATTCCTAAATTTATCATTTGCCACCATAAAAGGCGGACATTCATCTAATTGCCTGTGTCTGTGTGTGTGCATGTGTTTGTCTGTCTGTTAGCAAAATGACTCATGATCAACAGGAGGGATTTTAATGAAACTCTCAAAAAGTAATCACTGAATGTACCTCTACTACTGATTAGCTCTCGATGTCAACCCGATTTAAGATGAAGCTAATTGACCTTAGCAAATACAAAAATGACTATAACTCAGTCAATTTTAAAGATATTGAAATCAAATCTGGTGTCGTGGTGACTGAGAATCCCCCCCAACACATACTTTCAGCTCTAATGGATTGTGCAAGATCATTTTTTAAACTTAGGTATGCAAGGCAGCAGGCTAAATGCATTATTTCAAAGAATGTTAATTTTATTTATTCAAGTTTTGTTCAAGTTTTTTTGTTGTTTAGTTGTAATTATGTTGTTTTTGTTCTCTATATGCCCTCGGTTGCCCCTGCCTCACCTACAGTCTGTCTCTTGGCCTTAATCAGCTCACCTGTATCACCCCTCCCAGTATCACTCCTTGGTTTTCTTTAGTCTTTGTTGGATCCTCTGTTTGCATCTGTGTCACCAGCTTAATTGGTTTACTGTAGGTAGTAAAAAGTCTGTGTTCCTGCCTCCAGTGTGCCTGCATTTCTTTCCTCCGACTACAGCTTATGACACCACTGTACGTCAGCATTATTGCAGTAGGTACTCTACCTTCTTGCATAATATTGCCACTCATTTATTAAACAAACCAAATGTCATTTAAAATTTGGGTGACCAAAAAGTTAACTAAATTGAGCTTTTGTGAAGCAAAACAGTTTCCTTGTTAGCAGACCGTGGCAGTGTCAGATGACCCACAAAAAAGGGATATTTTGAGTTATATTTAAAATCTACAGATAAATTAATTCTTCAAGTTTCTCTTATTCTTCATATTAAAACACCAACCCAGTCTCATAAAAGTATAAAAGTAAGAGTTTTGATGTGGAAGTCATGTAATGCATCATGATTGTGTTTCAGTATCACAGAAAGCAATGAGCTTTCTAGTTTCCTGATTGGGTTACCATGGTGACGAGTCATTGTGAAACGGCCGGAGACTTTTACATTGATTAAAATTAGAACAGCGGAAAATCTGATTCTTTTGCATTGACAGATAATGTAGCGCTGCCCAAATAATATTTTAGCATGAAGAGTAAAACAAGCAAAATAAAATAAATTTAATTACAAGCTAAAAATGAACGGACTAGCATTCCTTGTGAATGACTCTCGGTGTCTGCAAAATAAGATGGGTTTGGCCACGTTTGTGTTGGCTAAGGTGGTTTGTAAGATATTTTGCTAACAGACAGACAAATGAACTCATGCACACACAGGCAAAAACGTGATTTACATCTCTACCAATCAGAATAGGGCGTTTAGGTGAAGGTTAAAGGGTTAGGGTGGAGAGCGACATCATGTATTTCCTGTCATGGCATATTACCATAAATAGGATGAATGTTGTGTTTTTGGGAGTGATTCTCTTTGTGGTCTGCAGCTCAGCCCCTCTCTTCGATTCAGATCTTATTGTGAAAAATCCTGCAAAGTGAACATTTCTTTACAAATCTGTGCTTGAAGCATACTCAAGAATATTCCTTTTCCAATCCACAAAGTTTCCTGGCAACACGAGAAAAAGACTACCTGAACTTTAGGCCTTACTTTGTCTAAAGCTAAAACACTTTCAGTACTATAAATTAAGTTTCTCTTTGTTCCCTTTCATCTGATAATGACTCATCTTTTTTCCTTCAGCATGAAGTTGAGTAATTTTGTGAAACTCTGCAGTCAATCATGGTTATCTAACCACTTATTATGTTGCACTTAATTGCTACTTTGATGTTTGTTCGACTTCTCGTGAAAACCTGAATCAGTTTATGTCGAACACTTGTTGTACAATTAATCAAGAATATTCGTTTGCAAGTTCAAGATGAAAACTTCAAATGCCTAGTGGTTCAGCCTTTAAAGGTGTCTATTTTCTGAAATGTTGAAAATGCGGAAACCAGTGAACCAGGTACCTTGTTTAAGTTTTCTTTTTTTTTAGGTGAAATATAAACTACCTTGTGAAGCTCTCTGTAACTGATGGTTCTTGGAGAAGTCATGGTACAAACTCACCTCCAGGGCCAGCACACTCTCTGCATCACAACAGATGGTTTAGGTGGAAAGAAAAGAAATTGTTGTTTTTTTTTTAAAAAAGAAAAGACTTAGCAATTAACACACCATATTTTGAACTATTTAACAGATTTCTGTATTTGTGTTTCATTTATAAAGCTGGGTTTGAAAAGGTGATGTTTACAATAATTATGTGAAAAGGAAAAGCTCAAAGCACAATTGCACCTTTTTTAATTTTACTTCTTGACTGATGGGTAGTTTTTATAAGCAAAATGCATTTTTATGTAGGTATTTGGCAAATGTGCACATATTTACAGTTTGGGAGGAATATATTGTAAAAAGTAAATAATTATTACCCACCACCAAAGGCAAAGGTGATAATGATTTTGCTTGTGGCTTGGCGCGAACTAATAGAGTCAGCCTTGTTTAAGATGGCCGCCACGGCTAAGCAATTTCAGCAAACACAAAATAAGTTATAGATCAACAGATATTGAGCTCAAATTTGATGTGAAGCAACACATTTGCTGACCACTAACTGGTCGCACAAGAAATGTCTTAAAAACTTTCCTTTTTTGACTTTTGGAGTCAATCCTACCTGACTTTTAGATAATTTCTTCATGAGCTACTGGATGGATTTTAATGAAACTTTCATAAGACAATCATTAGATGAACATCCACAACTCATTAACTTTTGAAGTCGACCCAATTCAAGATGGTCTCCACAGCTAATTAACTTTAAAAACCATAAGTATGGCTATAATTAAACTAGTTAAATAGATATGAAGCTAAAGTTTGGTGCGGTAGTAGCCGTGCATCAATCCCAACACATACTTAATGAGCTACACATCTTTGCGTTAAACTTTGGCATTAACTATTGGGGTTAAGCTTGGCTGACTGTTTGCAACATATCTCATGAACCACTGTGCAGATTTTAGAGAAACTCTCAGAAAGCAATCATTGGACGTGCAACTGATTAACTTTTGAAGTCAACCCAATACAATCGATCGCAGTAACTCAGTCAGTTTTACAGACGTTGAGCTCAGCTTGGTGTGGTAGTAGCTAAACATTATCCAGTAAACATTATCTTCAAGGAATGCTAGTTCTCTCATTTTTGTCTTATTCTTTTGTTGCTGCATAGTTACTTCTAACCACACATATACAGGCTTTTAGCTGTAAACTCTTATAAATATTTATAGCATGCTCCACTAACAACAAGCAGAGCTTATTTTGATCTCACTGGTGCTTGTTTCCCTCCTGATCATTTATGAGATGCTTGTACTTGACAGCCTGGACAACCTTTGTCTTCCAGTGTGGCTATTCTTTCATGCAAATGCAGATATAAGACAACTTAGCAAACACAGCTAAGTCCAATGTGTTTTGTTTTGGTCACAACACAATGCTTTTCTTCTGAGGAGTAATTATTTTAACATAGAGATAAACAGAAGCTTTGTTTTTTTTTTATTTAAATGGTTGGACAACAGCGACCCCTGGTGGACTTGGAGAGTCACTTCATGTGTAAATAATATTAATAAAAGAGATACAGAGGAATCTCAATGTTAAAAACAGAAGAGTTGTAAAATCCTCCTGTGGGCTGCTTTTCACTAAAAACTTAGCATTGTTCTGTCAGAAAGGCAATTTAAGTCTTTTATGTTGGTATTTTATGTCGACAGCAGAAGTTGACGGAGTTCCATCCGGTAAAAGCTGTTGCTTAGCAACCCAGGACCAAACAAGCACGAGCGCCAAGAGTCTCGGCACTTTAGCATTTTTAGCTCGCTTAGCTAAACAAAAATTAGCAACTTTAGCCTTCCTCTGCACATGATCCTTTTTGTTTTTTAAAAAATATATATTTTGATTTCATTTGTAGTATCCTAGTGAAATGGCAGGGAAGAAGAAAGAGGCGAGCCTACAGGTCGGACGGGGTGCACAGTTTCTGTGAAACGACGCTCCTTGCTCTTTTATTTAAATGCTTTGAAATATCTGTGTTAGATCTTAATTGAATTTGGCTTTTCTTTTTCAGGCACCTGTCACAAACCAAGAACAATGGGAGGAGGTGCTTGCTGTTAAAGGTTTAACAGGTGAGGTCACAGGGGTTGTTTTTTCTTTCTCCTTTCTAAGATAAATCCTGTTGTTGAACAGATGTTACTGATAATTCAGACAGAGTAAGTTGATAACAGGTTGGTACAGGTTGTGTTTTGCTGCCCCTCTGTGTTCATGTGGATAACTGCATCAGTCTGCCTCCTTTCCTTGTTTTTCTAAGCTTTCTCTCATGATGTAAACAAACCCTCTCTGTCTTTTGTCTCTGCAGTAATAGATGTGCACCAACAGTGGTGTGGGCCCTGCCGAGCTGTGATGAGCCTACTGCGAAAAATAAAGAACGAGCTGGGTGACGACCTTTTACATTTTGCCACAGTGAGTCCCGTGTGACTTTAAAGTGTGTATATATATATATATTTGTAGAGAAGAGGAGCAGCGTTTGGCTTGTATGTGTGCGTTGCAGGCTGAGGCAGACGGCGTTGATGCTTTGGAGAGATACAGAGGAAAATGTGAACCCACCTTCCTCTTCTATGGTGTGAGTGTGTCTATATATGCTTATGTGTTTGAGCAATTTCATTTTATAATACAACCTGTAATCATTACTGCCTTATTATCAGTCTAAACCAGTTAATGCGTAATTAGTTTTTGATTCATACAGGAAAAATCTACTTAACAATTGTCTTTTTTATAAGACGTTATTCATTTCCTATGTATGTTTGAGTTTTTTTTTTCTATTTTGTTTTATTTATTTATTAAAGCAGGGGTGTGCAACCTTTCTGCCCTTTCTCCCGCTAAATATCCAGAGCCACGAAACATACTTGAAGCTTCAAATAAAAAATACAACATATAAATACTTCTGCTGATTTATTGGCTGTTTTATGTGTTCGGAAAGAAAAAGCCAAACTGCTGTTCATAAAATGTAAACACTGAACTGTGCTGTCTATGTATTTGTGGAAAATTGATAATAAAAGTATCTCACCTGGAAATATTAAAGCATAAACTTTCACTCTAATAAACTGTTAAAGTAATGAGGCCAATTTATTGGGCAATAAATAAAAAAATACACCTCATTTCTGTGATGCATAGTAAAGTAGTTTATAAAATTTGTGCAAAAACTGCAATTTCTCTTTTTTCTCTCCTCAGCAGCTTGCTTCAAATGTGTTAAAAATGTTTACATTTTTAGAGAAAAATCACCCCGTGTGACTGGAAGTTGGGAATAAGGAAATAGCTCAAAGGCTCACAAACTACTACCCAAACGGATAGATATGTTTTTCTCCTCGGATTATTAGTATCATTTTGTGTCAGGTGTTTTAGTCCCATATTTTGCGTAAGATTAGGCAGGAAAAACTGGTAAAACTAGCCTTTTCTGTTGTACTTATGAATATAAATAATACTGATTTCAGTGTTGGAGAGAAGGTTTCCCTCAGCTAGTGTCATGACACACCTTGTTGTGCTTTTTTACTCTCTGTAGTTAAAGTTACACTTACTTCTGAGGTTGTTCTTCCTAGTTGTCCTAGTTGAATCTCATTACGCGTTTCAGATCAGATCAGGAACTGTTGAATGACTGAGTTTGTGTCGAATAAACAGGGTGGAGAGCTGGTGGCTGTGCTGCGAGGGGCCAACGCTCCGATGCTTCAGAGGATGATCGTGGAGGAGCTGTCCAAAGAGAAACTGGTTCTGGACAAAGGTGGTGGGCGCAAAGTGGTGAGCAGTGAGACACACATGGGTACATATAACAATAGCGTTTACACAATAAGCATATCGACTTGACAAAAGCACAGGTGTTACTAATAATATTAGCAACATGTTTATACTGAACAATAGACCACAATAGCCCTTTTTTTCTCATCCTTATCTTCTTTGACAGAAAATGATTGCATTATTACAGATTGCTGAAGAGTTTGAGTTGCCAAGAGACAGCACTGTAATGTCTTTAATTTCCAAATAATTAATAATTAGTCAGTAACTCTAAAAGGGCACTCAAAAAGAAGCATATCTTTCAAAGGGAATGTAGCTTTTGTGCAGTTTGAAGGAAATAGTCACGGATCTTTTAATCAGGTTTTGTTGTGTCTTTCAGGTGAAAGATAATGGTCTGTTGGATGATGAGGAGAAAGAAGAAGAGGAGATGCTTCATCCTTCAGAAAAGGAAGAAAGTATAATTGGTACTGCGTAAACTATATAGTTAACTTTTATAGCCACTTTATACCAGATTTATTGTTGCTGTGATTGTTGTTTACAGGTAATCCTGTGCACTGTTTGCATTTTTACATCACTGATAATCATAAATCTCTTGTCTCTCTCTGTAGTTCCTGCCAGTAAATCCTACACAGTTGCCATCATTAAACCAGATGCTGTTGCTCACGGCAAGGCAAATGAGATCATCACGAAGGTACGCAGACAAATCATGTTCCCATTTTGAGAAGACAGGATTGTCTCGGGCCTTCCAGCTGGCACTCATCCGTTCCTTTAACATCACTACCCCGGACAGGTTCAAGACGCTGGCTTTGAGATCCTCGCACACGAGGAACGCACGCTGACAGAGGCTGAGGCTCGAGATTTTTACCAACACAAAGCAGCAGAGGTACAGCAAGGATAACACGGATATGAAACAGATTAGGAAAGTGTGAAATATGTGAGAAGTGCAACATCAATGTCATAACACTGATATGCATTCCTTAAGTTGAGATGAAAACTGATGATGGTGCAGTGAATGTCTGCGAGGATACATTGATATTCTAAGTCAACATACTAATGTGAGTGGAAAAAATAATAATTTCAGTTACTCCGCAATACGTTTGACATCCATCTGCATCTCCACACAGGGCTCAAAATAGAGTTGCTGTGTAAGCAGCTTTTTTTTTTTGCTTATCGCGCGTTTGTTACAAAACCAGACTGTTTGGGATTCAGCCAAGCAGTGCATGTAAGAAAATGTTGGCAGGTAAATAATAATGTTCAGCAAGGTGAAAAATTATACATGACTAGTCATTACTTTTATGTCTTATACAATAATATATTAAGTCAAATAAAAAATATTGTAGAAGCATGAATTTAGGAGAATAAAAAAGGCATCCAGTTTGATCTGCTCGTGGATCTTCTCTGTGGTTTACAGACTTGCTTCGAGGACTTGGTGCAGTTTATGTCCGGTGGTCCCTCCCATATTCTGGTCCTTTCTCAAACAGAGAGCTCAGCCAACGTTATACCAGCATGGCGTGAGTTCATTGGCCCGGCAGACATAGAGGAAGCCAGGAGAGAAAAGCCTGAAAGGTTTGTTAAAGGATAAATTAAAGGTGTGGCATTCTACACAAGAAAGTTACGACCACAAGAAAATTTAGCTCATTATTTGTTACATTGGCTAAATTACAGCCACTTTTGTTGGCTAAGGTCAATTGACTGTGGCGGCCATCATGTACTGAATTGACTCCAAAGAATAATCCCTAAGATTATAATACCTTCAGTTATCACATTCTGAGAGTTTCATTAAAATTTGTCCGGTGGTTCATGATGTATCCCACTAACAGACACACACATGCACACACACACACACAGACACCGGCAAAAACATTATTGTCCGCTTTCACCTTTCAGCAGCAGGCGGTAACAGAAACTGCTAGTTTAGATTTGTTGAAATGTTTGTAAAGAAAGGTGTTTGTTCAAAGTGCAAATATTGCTGCACTGTTAAACCCAACATATGGAAGCAGTCTCAGCTCAGAGTCTGGAACAGGGAATGAACAGCACATTCTCGCCTGCTTGATCAGACACACCCAAACATTATGCTTCTCTTTGGTCGAGCACCAGCCGAGCAACCATCTGGTCCTACCCTCCTTCCTCCCCCACCCGGCTTCCTACAGCTTGCGGGCACACTACGGCACAGAGACTCTGTTCAACGCCGTGCACGGCAGTGAGGACAGCGACCGGGCCAGCAGGGAGCTCGCCTTCTTCTTCCCTAACTTCAGGACGACCGCAATAGTGAAGCAGGATGGAGAGGAAGAGCGTGTGGAGAGGACACTGGCTCTTATCCGGCCCAGTGTTGCCAGGGAGAACAGAGGTGGGGTTCAAGCCAAATGCACAAGCACAAATGCTCCTGAGTGAGAGCATACACAGATACACAATCATTGTCCCTTTTTAACACTACAGACTAGTAGTGTTAACCCAGACTGCATAGTTGCAGTCACAGTTTTCTAACTACATTTTGTCTGAGCTGCTTAAACTATGTCAGCTTTTGATTGTATTTTTACAGGTAAAATGAAATGTGTTTATTTGTAGCCTGTTTGTTTTTTTGCAGATGAGATCCTGGCCCAGATTCACAAATCAGGCTTCACAGTTGCCCTCCAAAGAGAGGTGATGCTGACGGAGGAGCAGGTCCGACAGTTTTACTCCCAACATGCTGATGAAGACTACTTCCCTGCTCTGCTGCGAAGCATGACCAGGTCAATTTGACCTTTTCTATAATCAATCTAAAGATCCTAAAGCCACTGCAGGCATTTATTCCACCTCTCTGTAATTACAGTGGGCCAGTGCTTGCTTTGGCTCTGGCCAGAAAAGGGGCTGTCCTCCACTGGAGGAGCGTTCTTGGTCCTCCTGACCTTGATAAAGCCAAAGAGGAGAGTCCTGAGTGGTGAGTGATGACTTCCTCTTTTCATTCAGCAGCTGATAAAAGAGCAAAAGGTCACCGTGGTGTAATTAGGAGTAGAAAGGCAGAGGACCTTGCACTGCAAATCTGTGTGACAACGTGTTAAACAAAACTCTTCTCTTGACCTTTCACTTTCACCTTGTCAAGTTCTGATAAGAAGAAGAAAGTAATTTTGTGCTGTTGTTCTTTAATTAAACAAGAAAAAAATCAGTTACTTACTAGCCGTTTTTCCGAGAGCAAAGCCATTACACAACAAAATTGTTGTCTCTTCCTACGTGCAAAGCAACATATTCACTGCAGCTTCTGTGATTTGTCAAAAGGCAGATTCAGAAATGTAAAAATTACCAGAAGCCGAGATGACTGGTTGAGCAGAGGTACAGAAAATTGCGCAATTTTCCTCCAAAAAAACATCAGATTTTTGAAATTACACTCTTTCATCTTAAAATAAAATTCAGAAAACCATCAAATGTTTAATGCTCAATGTGGATGGCGCCTAATAGTGTGATCACACTTACAGTGCAGGGTTCTGTGTCCCTCATTACACAGTCTAAGGGCCCAGTTTGCTGCTGAAAATGAGTCCATCAACCAGCTTCATGGCAGCTCGAGCCCCGAAGACGCAGAACGAGAGATCAACTTTTTCTTCCCTAAACAACACACGCTGGCAGTAATCAAACCTGATGCCATGGAGGAACACAGAGGTGCTTCCTGGTATTTCAATACAGCACAAAAATATTTGAGCTTGTTTTAGGCTGCAGAGATTATTGGTAGTCATATAATTTTCCTCTCTCAACTCTAACAGACACAATCTTGGAGGAGATTTGTGGAAGAGGCTTCACCGTAACGCAGCTGAAGGAGACTGTGCTGTCTAGAGAAATGGCTGAAGAGTTTTACAGAGAGCACAAAGAAAAGCCTTTCTTCGATCAGCTGGTGGATTTTATGAGTCGGTTAGTTTGTCTCCACACTCAACCACAGGAGCAGGACAAAGTGACAACAGTAGACCTGTCCACAAGTGTTAACTTCACTTTTAAGTTTAACTTTTTAAGGTCAGTGGTTTGGAAGTGCATCTCAGTTTCTCTGAGTTATTTTCTGCTTAGATAAGCCCTTCTTTAGATTGTTACACAACCACTTGGACACAGTCAAGAGCAGAGATTAATATAGTAGTTTTAGATGGAATTGGTAATTTACACTTTGACTTTCTGAGAGTTCCAGTTTTGTTAACCATAGGTAAAAAGGTAACTTACTATAACACCACTCACATTGCTAAAATTGTATTTTTCTAAATATTTTGTCTTGCCAACACTAGAAAATAAATAATATGACATCAATGAAAATTTGAGCAATTTTTAAGCGTTTGGCAGAGGACAGTTTAGCCTAAAAGGTACAGC
>JAOXNZ010000188.1:10183729-10195837 GCA_028566095.1 Kryptolebias brasiliensis | reverse complement strand
AGCAACATCTAAACATGTCTCAAATATTACAGAAGACTCCCAAGGAGAATGAAGAGGAAAAAGACGTTTTTGGTAGGAGTAAACAAAGATATGTTTGAATAAAAACTATCCATAATTACTCACTAAACAGCAAAGCACAGAAATGAAACAGCAGCCAGTGACAGACTGATAAATGGAGACATGGTTTTATTTTAACAAAATAATGGTATTAAGTACACGTTGAATCTCACAGTCCCTTAAAGAAAACATAAAATCTGTTAATACACCTATAACAGCAGCACATGCATGTTGGATGAGGAATCTCACAGAACTGTAAGTTTTTTTGATGAGCTAGAAATGTTAAAAACACAAAATGAAAGAATCTCAGCTGGCAACAAAAAGCTCCATAAAGTGGGCTGCTGTGATACTCGCTGCAGGGGTGACTTAACTTTCCGTCAGGCCTTTTTCTTTTGAAACTCTAATCATCTCAGCTATTATATGCTTAAGATAAAGTTTGACTGAAACATAAATGGGCTGCATTTCCTTTTACCTATTTGACGGCATTATTAATCAGTTAACTTGACCCCCCCCCCCCATCAGACGATCTGCATATTTTAAACTCCTGCCGTCCAACAACAAGAAGCGACGAAACAAACCACTCAGATTACATCAGCAGCCTTTTACTTCCCTCATATTTTAATCTGCAACATCATGGAAAGAGCCTGTCACTGTATGAATCATGCAACAAACAGGACAAATATATCCCAAATTTACACCTTTTGTGGGTGGTGTTTAAAGGCCACCCTTGGAAAAAAATGTCAGTCCACAATACACTCAAAGGCTGTTACAAACATTTCTGTAGGATACAAAATTATTACTCTCTTCATAGAACATTGTGTTACTGTCAAAGAGCAATTTTCCTACTAAAACAATAAAAGTAAATAAAATTCTTCTTAAATAATGAATGTAACTAAGAGTTTTAGTCCCCGAAACATCAGGTCAAAGGAATATAACCTACTTGTTACTATAATGAGAACAACATGCAATAAAAGACATCTAAGATAAATTTTTTCCAGTGATACTCATGAGTCAGTTTCTAAAACAGCTTCGAGATGACACCTTTATTTGGTTTCCTTTAATAAAAAAAACAAAAACAAAACAAATATATACATTTAGATAAACTGTAGCACTTCTATCTATCCATCTTTATGAAAAGCAGTGAAGTGCTGTATTTAACTCAGTTCTGTCATGATAGGCTGGAACGAACGGACAACGCCCGGTTCCAGGGAACAAACAAAAAGTGTTAGTTAAAATAACATCTTAATTCAAGTTTTCTGAAGCCCCTTGCTGAAATAGTATCTGAGTCTCTTTTTGTTCTGGTTCTGGATGACGGTTATACTGATGGGACATTAAGCCGGCGTGTTTTCAAGCAGGAGTGTCCTCCCAGTCGCTGGCAGCCTCCGTCAGGATGGCCTCGTCCAAGTCGTCGTCTTCAGAGAAAGATCTCTGGAACATCTCCATGATGCTCTTCTGCTTAGGGTCCTGAACAAATCCAAATCAAATGCAGCTCAGACATGGCTGGTCTCCTGCAAAAGTGTCTCAAACAATTATTAATATGAACGAATGAAATTGACCTTGGAGTGGAAGCTGGCGTTCACAGCGTTGTCTGAGAGGTTTGACTCAGATAAACCCACCTTCTCCAGGACATTCATTTTTGACTGGATCATTGGCCTGGATCAACACATAAATAAACAAAATACAGCAGAGATTATTAAATTTGATGTTATTCACAATATGCACATCAGTCAGCCCTCCAATTGTTTCAGTTAAAAAAGAGTAAAACTCATTAATATGAGAGAAATATTTTTGAATTTTCAAAATATTTCATTTGTTTCAGTTTTACATTACTTCTACCTGACTGACACATACCAAAGGTGATCATCAGCAGTTCCCTTGGCAACCAGGTAGTGAATATTCACGTTGCTGGTTTGGCCAATTCGATGAACCCTGTCCTCTGCCTGAACGAGAACCTGCAGAAAATAGACGACATTATTGGTTTAAATTAAGTATTTTCCACCTTTAACTACCTGCAACGAACCCCTAAAGCTTTAAGACTATTTTAGAACAATATTAGGATGGAAAGAAGTTGATAAAAATTACAATTTATCAGCTTAAATAAAAGCATTTACTTTCTTTGTGGAACCCAAACTGTTAAAACTGGCACAAGTTATAGGTTCATAATGGGTTTATAACAAAAGGAGTTTCTCTTTATTGTTAAATTTCATGTTGTCACAATCTTAAAAAAAATAAATAAATGAAATAAAAGACTATATTCTCCAACTCTTCCTGGGAGAACCCAGGATACATAATTCCTCCAGCGAGTTCTGCCCCGGGGTCTCCTCCAAATGGGATGTGCCTGGAAAACCTCCAAAGGCAGGCGCCCAGGAGACATCATGATCAGATGGACAAACCACATCAGCTGACTCCTTTCGATGTGGAGGAGCTCCCCCTAGATGACGGAGCTCCTCACCTCATCTCTGAGGCTGCTTGTATCCGGGATCTTGTTCTTTTGGTCATAATCATGATTATAGGTGAAATGTAGACAGAACAATAAATCAGGAGCTTTCCCTTTCAGCTTAGCTAACTCTTCACCAGCTCTACCTTCTGAAGAGTTAATTGTAGTTAGCTAGAGCAACGCCCTCATTGCACTGATCCATCTCTCGCCCCATCTTAACATCGCTCATGAACGAGACTCCCAGATACTTGAACTCCTCCACTTGAGGCAGGGGCTCACCTCTGACCCAGAAGGAGAATTCCATCCTTTTCCGGTGGAGAACCAAGGCCTCAGACTTGGATGAGCTGATTCTCATACCAGCCGCTTCACGCTCAGCTGCGAACCGCCCCAGTGCTCGCTGAAGGTCATTGCCCGAGGACACCAAAAGAACCACATCATCTGCATAAAGCAGAGAGGAGACCTCCTTTCCAACACCGTGCCTTGAGATCCCATCCATGAACATGACAAATAGGATCAGAAACAGGTCGACAGCTCTGGCACAGTGCAACCCACACTGGGAATGAGCTTGACTTTGTGCCAAGGCTTAGGACTCAGCTCTTGCTTTGACTATACAAGAACTGGATAGCCCTTAAAAGCAACCTCAGCACCCCATTCCCCCGCAGAACACCTTGGGAAACACAATCATAAGTCTTCTACAAATCCACAAAACATGTGGACTGGAGTGTCAAACTCCCCTGATCCCTTTAAGAACTCCACAAAGTTAAAGACCTGGTCCACTGTCCCACAGCCAGGACAAAAGCCACACTGCTCCTGAATCAGAGATGCAACAATCGGTTGGAGCCTTCCATCCAACACCTTAGAGTAAACTTAACACACTCACTGCTTCCCCCTTTTTAACATTGATGTCAAAAATGTCAAACCCCCCCAAATTTCCATCTCAACATCTGCAGGTAACAGCTGTTACTAAGTTGTCTTCCAGCTGTTGCTGCTGCACTGTGAAATTCTAAAACCAGCAAATAAAAACAATAAAACAGAGCAAAATACAGACATAAAGAGCTAATACTAACCTCTGAAGTGTGGTATTACTTTTCCCACTGAAAGCACTTACTTGTATTGATCATTTCTTAAGTTAAATAATTTATAAGAAAAGTTAATGCTTCAGTGGTTCTGTTAAAATACATCCACCTTTTTTTAACAAGGACTGTTTTAAAGGCTAATTTGTTTGCTAGTCTAAAAGATCCTTCCATGAGAAGTGCTGCTGCTGCTCTTTTGTTCTCCGTTTCCTCCCTTGTAGCTCCCTCCTAATATTTTATCACAAAATAATGTCTGGATATTGACTTTTAAAGGAGCATTTAAGTATTTGATGACCACAAGACAGTAAAGTATTTGAACATTTGCTAATTTCTATACTGTAGGTGCTTTATAAAACTATTGTGGCTATGGTGTTAGCAAATATTCTGGACTGAGGTGAATGGAGGAGCCAAGTATTTATTTGAATGCCACCTGAAGAAAAGAGTCTTTAATTTTATTGCACATCTGTCAGCTTAAAAGAAAATATAAATACAAATATAAAACAAAATAGCCTGCAACCAAAACTGGAATCAAAAACAGAAATACGGAGAGGTCTCAAGACTTACCCCCGGGTTCCAGAAAAGCTCAGCAAAGATCACCAGGTCTGCAGAGTGCAGAGTGAGACCCGTGTTCGCTGCAGTTACGGACAGTAAAGCCACGCAAGCGCCAGATGAGAACTGAAACTTTTCACACAACTGCTGTCGCTCTGCCGACGGAGTCGTCCCGTCAATACGGATGAAGCTGACGCCCTGTTCAGAAAAGAGAACAATTAAGACCTTCAAAATACTGTGGTTTCAGGTAGTATAATAAGATAAAACAACATCTTACCTTTTTAACCAGTTCGGTGGTGATATGATTCAGGACTAACTTATGATGGGCAAACACGAGGAACTTCTCCCTCCCACACTCCAGCATGTCTGTTATATACTCCCTGACAGTGACAGAACAACAAACTGCAATGTTTCACAGACAGAAACTGGAATATTTATACGTGTGAAGTCTTTAGATTATCTCAAACCCACTGCAAGCCCATTGTTCTCACAAAAGATGGTTTCATTTTATATTTTAATCTGAATTCCCATCAAACATGAACTGATCCGACTCCCCGATCTCCAACATTAGGAGGTCTGCACTTACATAATGGCTTGGAGCTTGGCTGCAGCTGTGTGGTTATAAAAGACAAGGAGGGCTTCCTTCTCCTCCATTTTCTGAAAACAAGATAAGGAGCAGCGCAAGATAAGAAATGACAGCAGATTCTGTTTGAAGATTTGATACGACTGCCATTACTCTGATGAGCACTGTGATTATGCACAATCATGCTCAGCAACTCGCTCCCATTAGAGTGAAATAAGGCTGGACTGATTCAGAGTCATTTAAAGGCATTTTTCCATTTGAGGTCTGAATCAAATCACTCATGTGAAGAGAACAAAATCATTTGCCTAAAGAAAAGAATTTACTTAATGTATTTTTAGTCACAGAGTCCTAATTATGACATGAATAAATAATACTGTTGTACTTTGGAGTCAGGCCATTAGATCTGGAAATATTTAGACATTTTTTAATTTAACTGTTAACAAAACACATTCAAGGTGCCGTCATATACAGTAAATATGAGATTGAGCAGAAAGCAGATCGTTCCCTTTGCTTTTCAAATCCAAAGCATTTGTCATTTTCTCCAAAACACTTTTCACAAAGTGGCAACAATGAATAACTTAATGAGATTGTGTTGAGTTGTTTAGATAAACGAGTGCTCATTATACAAAGGAGATGTAATGCAAATAAGAGCAGATGTTCCCAAATTTTGATTTGAAATCTTTAAAATAAAGCCAAGACTCTGCACTTAAAGCCCATATTGATTGTATAACACCTTGAATGCTTGGTAAATAGATAAAAACAATACACATTCATCTAAAGTTAGGGATACAGTGCAACTCAAACCTGGTGCTTAATTCAGTTTTTCAGTTCCTGTGCATCACTCTCATGGTAATATTTGATACCATCAGTAAGAAACCTCTATTTTCGTCATCAGGTTCAATAGTTCATGTGTTTTTTTTTTATTATGAACTCTTTTCAGCGTTCAGTCCTCGTGCTCCTGTAAGTTTCTATAATCTATGTGACAAATTTTTCCTCTTGGTTCAGTAACGCTTATAGATCTGGTTGAATATGGGTCATTTTGCATCTTTTGCTTTGACTTGCAATGACACAAGAAATATGGAAGCTCCTGATTTTTTTTTTTTTTTCTAAAAAGACTGCAAGGTAATCTCTGCCAAAAAAAAAAAAAAAAAAACAGAAGTTAACATCTTTGGCTTACGCTGCGATGATTCTTGGCCAACTCCTTGGCTGCAGCTGAGAGAGCAGCTTTTGTGTGAGTATTGATCCCATCTATGGTGATTGTGACCACCTTGCGTTGTTTAGCAGGAAGCTGAGAGAGGACATCGGATTTAAGGCGGCGCAACATCAGGCATTCCTCCAGCAACAGCTTTAGCTCTCCAAGGTTAGACGAGCCCGAGTAGTCCCAACCCCAGTTTTTCTGAAAGCAACGGAAGCAGAACGTTCAAAAAATGTTAATAACAGAAAAGTATAACAGACTGACGGCATATGATGAGCAAATTAGCTTTAATTTAGTTCTCTAACATTCTGTTAACCACAGGGAATTGAAATTTCATGCTGACAAAGATTCAAAATTTCATGCCGACAAAGATTCGAGTTACCTCTCTGGCGTCACAGTAGCGCACCCCAAACTCATGCAAGCGAGGGAAGAGTGAAGGTCTGACAGCCAGAATCTGGGTGTAGAGCTCACAGGGTCTGGACATCGCAGGGGTCCCAGACAGAAGAATCACCCTCTTTGCTGCCTAAAAATAAAAAAAACAAAAAGCAACACAGATCAGACCACTGTTAAATACACTCTGAGTTATGTATTACATGTTAAAGTATGGTTTTTACCTTCTAATTTGAGGCATTTTCGTTTTGTGTCAATTTAAGCATCATAAAAATGATAAAAAGTTTGAATTTACTTTTGATGTTAATACTGTTAGAGTAGGTATAGCTAATATTTGTACGGATACTTTATTTTCTTTAAATTTAGCCTAAATTGCTCATATAGCTATAGTTAACTTTAAAAACAAAAGCTGACTTTTGCTAAAAGAAATCTAATTATGATTTATGATAAATGTGGAATCTATAGTTCAGCTTACAGAACTTGGAAATTTTACTTAAAACTGAGCGTTTATTAGTTTAAACTAAACAGTTCATCGTTCTTGCAAAACTTAACTTTATCCACCCTCCAAAAAGATCTGATTTGTAGGTTGATATAAAGTTTGATAATACAGTATAAGACCTTAAAGGTTCAGTTTTTCTTACCTTTAGCAGAGGTAAGGCTGCTTTACAGCGAGCAGTCTTCATGTTTTTTAGAAAGTGACACTCATCCTGTACAGAAAAAAAAAAAACAGATGTACATTTTAAAAGACAAAATTAAAATGACTGAGTTTAGGATCCTAAAAAAATACATTTGAACTTGAAACATTCCTGCTGGATTACCAGCTCACCATAATGAGGACACCGAAGGCGTTTTGTTGGTGCTGCTTTTCCGTCCTACTCAACAGGTCGTAGCTGATGATGTTGACCAAACCAGATCGCATATCATCTTTGGCCTTTACCACCACATTGATGCTGCCGGGACTCAGAGAGGGAAGCCAACGTCTGAAGGCCTACAGGCAAGAATAACAGGAAGATACTGAAACAAAACATTGAATTAATCTACTTCTACTTTCACTGCTGGGTTTACTCAAGTTCCTAAATTCAATATGTTAGTGATCATTTTGAGACTAACAGATGGTAAGTAATCAAGACCACAATTAGAACAATGTTCACATGGATGTCCATTGTGGCCTAAATTGTCTTGACAGCTCATTTTCTTACTCACCATTTACTGGTCAGCTTGGTTTAAAGCCACTGAGTTATACTTCCTAAGCTATGCTACACCTAAAAGACACAAGAGTTACAGTCCAGATAAGAAAAAGGTGTCCTCTGTAATGGGACGACATCCTGTGCTGAACTCTTCTGTGATCTCAGCTCCTGATTGGAGGACTGGGTTTGATCCCAGGTACTTAAGGGACAAACCACCTCATCAAGAGAGAAAATGTGCTGAGGCAAGTAAGGAAGAGAAGAAAAAGCTGCAAAACTACACTTGAAATAAGGCTTAAAATCACAAAACCTTGATTTTAATGCCATGAGGTAATTCAATTTGTAAACAAGAACATGTGTCAAACACGCTCAGGTTCCCCCTTTTGTTGTCAAACATAATTGCAAATTTAAAAGCAGCAGGCTGCTGGTCCAAAAAACAACATGAAATTATTTTATAAAGTGACAAATGAAATGTAAAAGTGATGTTCACACAGTCCATATCATTAAATAAAAAATAACCCCATAATAAGTAACAACACCTCAGTAATGAAACGTTTTACAGCTGAATGTTTTTACCTCAGCCCACGTGAACCTTACAGAGGACGGAGTCACCACTAATAAAGGCCACTCGTTCCTGTAATAAGCTGCTATACAGATGGCCTGCACCGTCTTGCCCAGACCCATGTCATCAGCCAGGAGGAGGCGGCCTCGTTTAGACACCGCAAAGCTGTAACCATGCAAAAAAACAAAAACACTTCACATAAGTACTGACTAATTTTAATTTGAGTAAGACTGAGAAGATTATAAGTAACGTGGCGTGGCGTGGTGTTGAGTTACTGGCTACACAGAGCAGCACTGGCTGCCCAGAGACACCTACTTGACTCCCTCCCTCTGGAAGGGCATCAGGCTGGAGGTGAGTGAGGGGTCGATGCTAGAAAGGTCTGCCTCAGGGACAGCTAAAGACCTGGCTTCAGTCCCATCAAACCTGGCAGAGAAAGCCTGGATTACTGCCCTGGGAAGAGGCTCCACCTCCACTGCTGCTATGCCACTGAGCAGATCCACTGAGTATGGAGCACAGGGCGGTGAGACAAGATGGCAAATGACAAAAAAAAATGATACAACAATGTTACTCACTCAGTCTCTTGTAATCCTCAAGCGAAAAGCTCCACTTCCTTGTGGCCACATCTGCGATACAAGCAAATAAGTTGCTCATATAAGAAGCAAAAACACAATAAGAATAAAAAAGGAGCGTCCGTTACCATAGCTTTTTGTTGCCATTTGCTTAAATACCGCAATGACATCGGCGTGGTAAAGGATGTCAACCTCAAAGTTAGTTCGGGACACCAGGATGCACTGCCCCCGCAAAGTGGCCCTAGGTTTCTGCCAGCCGTTACAGAGCTTCAGCAGCGCCGACAGGGCCGCGCCATCACAAGGTCGGCTGGAAACCGCAACGTCCAACGCTTCCACTCCCTCCAGAGACCTCAAAGACACGGAGGGGATGGCAGCAGCCTGCTTCACTAAAACATGAGGTCAAACAGAAGAACATCCCAACTGATGCGATCAAGTTTGCTTCAAAAGGGTGCAAGAGTTTTATTGGCAGTTCTTCGTACTTAGCTGTCCGTAGTCATCCAGACTGAAGTTCCACGTTTTTGTTGTTGGGTCTAAAGCAGAGAAAATATTGTTATTCTAAGAGATAATTTAAACTAAACATACAGAAAACTAATTGCAACATTTTAAAATTGTATATCCTTAACATCATGTTGATTAGGATAAATAAATGTAGAGTTCTTGCCGTACATTAGCTGCTTTACAGCTTTGATTCTGCAACACTAACTGCTACAAAACAAAGCAGTCGGATCCTAAAACTACTGAAGTTTGACACAGACTTACAGAATTACAAAGGCACACAGGTTGCAAAATTTAATTTGCACCTATTTAAAGGACTGTTTATTTTGTTTGATACATACATGATTTTTTTGTTTGATATTATCTATCTTGGTTTAAATAGGTTTAAATTTTAGCTTAGAAAGTGATAGATGCTTTCTGTACTGTCACACTGACTGGACTTCTGTAATCAATACAAAAACAATGAATGTTGCTCGGCTGAATTTATGCACATTTTGATAATCCTTTCTAAGGGCCATGACTGTGAGGCTTGTTGCCCTGGCAGGAACCTACCATAGTTCCTCGAGGAGATGGATTTGAAAACAGCAATAAGCTCCACGTGGTAGCCAACTTCTACTCTGAAACGGTTCTCTGAATGAGGCACACATTTTCCCCTGATGGAGACGGCGGGCTTTTTTGCAGGTACAGCAGTCATAGAGGCGGAGAGCGAAGGAAGCTGCGCTGCAGGAGCTTGTGCGGGTTTGCTGGCTTGCTTGTAAAATGAGCCAACTACACTTCCAGAGCTGCTGGAGGTGACATTAGATTTAGGCTGAGCTCCACCAGACAAGGCGGGACTGTTCAGGTGTTGATCGGTCTGAAGATGAGGGCCAGTGACCTGAAAATACAATAAATATCATGCAAAGCTTTGTGGTAGAGTAAATGATCCCATTCCCTTCACTCTAAAGCACAAAGCTCACCTGTGTGGGGGACTTATTTTGGTTGATTTGCCCGCCTGTGCTAGGCTGCAGCTGAGGTTGCTGGGCTTGCTTACTGAAGCTCTGAGGGTCTTTCTTAAAGGTTGGTGGCACAAAAAGTTTGGGTGCAGAGCTGGAAGTTGTGTGATGAGCAGGAACCAGTGAAACGCCCTGTCTGGGAGGCTGTGCTCGGACTGCAGCCCCACCGGACCCCAGTGAAGCCTGCTTACCGGAGCCGATGGTTTGTCCAAGTCTCTGGGCTCTCCGCTCCAAAGCTCTCCGTCGGTTCTCCTCTATCTTCCGCTGCTGCTCCGCGGTCAGCTGGTTGGGCATATTTACCGCTGAACACAACCAGCACACCTCAAAACCAGAGCCAGCCTTTAGGTAAAATGATCAATAAGCGATTGATCCATGTAGCGTTTAGCTTAACGCCTGCAAACACAAGAAGGTAACCTGCCTTTAGCTAACGAAGCTAAACTGGTCGTCAAACAGTCAGATTTAGCAAGAAAAGCATTTCCGGTTGTGTAAATTCAATATTACATAAAGCGAGCATTTAAGCTTGGCGGCTCATGTGAGAAATATATCATCTAAAGACCCCAGAGACTGTTGGATTTGTACAAACAAAGCAGGATAAAACACCTGACAACAAGCTGCTAATTTTCGGGCTCTGCCGCGCAGGAAGTGACGTAAGAAAACAAGTCGGCACGTGTGAGCGACGGTTGAGAAGTAACGTTAATATTAAGTTAATATTATTATTGCGTTTTTACAGTCTCTTCGTTCACTGCCACGTAGTTTGATTTTTTTTTGTTGTTGTCTTTTGGTCAGTTTGGAGTTTCTTGTCGCCAAAAGTTTCTGTTACTCGGCAATTCGTTGTTTTATTTTTTATGTTTTGTCAAAAACTTCATAAAGAGGGCTAAACGTCGACACAGTAAGGATATAATTACATTTGTTAATCGGCTAAACATGACTGCGGATGAAATTTTAAAAACTGCCAAAACTTTTAACTATGATAAATACAGGGGTCGCATAGTCTATGCGCATGCGCGAACTAAATAGCCACACTAGACAAATCGTAGTTCTCTTGATTATTGTTTATTATTTCAGTTTTTCTTTTTTTTTTTAAATAATTGGTAGGGAAGATATTCAAGAGTAATTCGGAGCATAGCTGCGTTGTAGTGAGTACTATTTCTTTTAATATATTATGCTCCAGTGCTTCCTTCAAGTATTTTTAATCTACTTTTATTGATAAAAAAAGAGGTATATTATTTTGACAACATGCTGGTGTAGATTCTCAGTCATCCAGGACATGATAAATCCATAAAAAGGTTAAAAACAAAAACAACTGGACTTCTATTCTGTAGTTGAAGACAGTTTGCTTCTCATCCGAGGAGCTTTCTCAATTCAAAAAGCAGAGAGTGGAGTTTGAGCTTTTAAAGCTGAGATGTTCTGAAAGCTGAATTCACCTGCAGATTGCCCGTGGGCTATCATCAACTGATGGCCCACGGGCCACATCAAGCTCGCAGGGGAGGTCTTTTCCGGCCAGGAGGATGGTGATGACCCCTGTGCTAGAAGCTTGAAATAATATGGCACTGCTCATTTAGTGTCCTACATATAAAAAACTGTTTTGTTTACTAAAAATATATGCTGACATTTATTGGTATTTTAACATGTTAAGACAAAAGAAAGGAACATATTTATGTAAAAAAGGAAAAAGAAAATTTTTTATAGTCTTTTATACACCCATTTATCAAATTTACACACAGAACTTTGCAGGTGTGAATACTTTTTATGTTTGTGAAAAATGAATCATATAAGTATCCCACTTTAAAGTATATTGTTAAAGTGACCATAACTAATAGGAGTGTTTGTTAGATATTTAATTGTGACTTTTTGATTTTGTTTTCTAGTAAAAGCAGAGACCTTTACTTCAACTTTAATTATGTTTTTTTTTTTTACCAAAAGTAAGCTTTTACTTGCTATTCTTATTGGTAACAAAATGACTTGCCATATTTTTGCAGAAGCTTTTTTTTGTTTCTTAAGCTATAAGTTTTCAAAATAGCT
>JAOXNZ010000188.1:10159397-10173334 GCA_028566095.1 Kryptolebias brasiliensis | reverse complement strand
ACCACTTGGACCTTTCATTTTTAGAAAGAACATTTCTTGTATATAATGAATACTAGATGAGATTTGTCAAACAGCAGTAATAATTGTGCTATTGTATTTTTCTATACTTTTTTCAGTATAATGTTTTTTTTTCTTGTTTTTTGTCCTGTCTTTGTGAAATCAGTGCTAAATTGTGATGACAAACTAAAATATAAAATAAATAAACTTTCCACCATTGTCAATTTCACTTTATACAGTTATTTTCACTAAATTCTGATATTATTTGCAAGCGCAAACAGCAGCAGCAGCTAGCTGTATCACTTCTATTGCAGCCTGGCTCACTTCCTGCAGTAACATCACAATATTTCTGCAGAAACAACAGTTTAATGCAAAACTGACATTGATGTAAAGGCTTATAAAATAGTGTTTGCAGGAACTTTGTGAGTTTTAGGATGCTCTTGGTCAGCCATTAGCTCGTTAATTTGACCACAATTAAACTTCAAACTGAGGCCTTTCAAAGCGCTATCTACAACAGGAAAGATGTTTATTTTTTCATAACCGTTCCACAAAACCCTACTTCAAAAGACTCTCCCTTTAGGATACCATAATTCAAACAGAAAATACACGCATTGTTCTTCTGCTGTTTAGTGAGATCAGTCAACCAGCGTGCGGCTGTCAACAGGCCGACAGAAGGGATTTGAAACTGCCTCAGTAATAAAACATCCTGACAGTGAGTTCAACAATGTCACCATAAGATTAAAAGAAGTATGTAAAGTAGCCTCTTTTTCTTTTCTTTTCTTTTTTCTTTTTTTTTTTTTTACACCAAATGTATTAAAACTTGGATCTTGTTCTAAACTGCTTATTAAAAATCAGAGATGCGGGACGGACACAAAATCCAAAATGTCTCAAAGAAGAAATCTGGTTTTAGCAAATAGAGAATGAAGGAAAGGAGATGATTTCTGGTCATAAGGTCCACAAATTAGCACAATCCCTCTGACCCATCGAGGTTTTGTCGAGGGAGGGTGTCCATCAGTGTCTAGTTTGGGTCTTTCAGGTCCTTGGGTTGAGCTTTTTCTGGTCTGGTGGATTAATCTGAGTAGGATCTGTGAAACCTGGAAGCCTATTCAACACTCTGTCATGTTTCTTCAACTGTCTGAGTCATTATTCATGAGTGAAGTGATACTGAAGACGATCACTTTAGTCATATCATGTTTATTCTGTGGCACGGGGGGGAATGATGTCAAAGGAACATCTATGAGAGGAACCTCTGATTTATCAGAGCTGATAAATGATATTATCCTCATCTTTTAGACATTTTAATGCTCCGTTTCTTTAGTGAGCTGCAGCATCAGAAGAACTTGGGAGCAGTATTTTACAGCTTAGTTACAGTTTGTTCTTTCACAGAAGCTTTAGTGTTTAATCCTCCACATTCAATGGCGCTAGTAATCAAGTACTTTGCCTGTCAACTAGGTGTAAGAAAAAGCTTTCATTTCACACCTGAGTGAGTGCTCTGCTGTAAGGCTGCCGCGTGGTGCTGTGTGTTCTGTGTAAGTGTGTGTTTGTTCACATGATGCCCTTTTAAAATCAATAAGGCTGCAGAAAGGATGTATAACTGTATGTATTGTGTATTTTGTATCTACGAGGGGAACTATTGGAGAGTAAAAATGAGGTAACTGCCTGTCGGGGATTACTGTTGAATTCTAGACACAAGTCAACTTTTTCTAAATAAAAGCATGCAGCCTGTTTGAGACGTCACGCTCAGAGTATGTGTTGTGTTTTATTCTTAGCTACTACCACATCATGTTTGTAAAGTTAACCATTTAATTTTGCCTTTCAGCAGCAGGCGATAAATGTAACGCAGTTTTCACGAAATGTTCCTTGTTTAGGGGGAGCTCCTGAGCCCGTGTCGCTGCAGCGGGTCGGTTCGCTGCACCCACCAGCCATGCCTCATCAAATGGATCAGCGAGAGAGGCTCCTGGGCCTGCGAGCTCTGCTACTACAAATATCAGGTCATTGCCATCAGCACCAAGAACCCATTACAGGTGAGCTTCAGGAGCAAAGAGCAGCGCTGTGGAAAGGTTTCCAGATTAAATCTTCCTCTGTGAAAATGTTTGCAAGTTTAGGATCGCTGGCAAAAAAAGAAAAAGAAGGCAAACTCTCTAACAAACAGTAAATACTGTGTTAGAGTGTATGTTTTACCTTGTTCTATTTATTTCTGATCTTCAATTCAACATTTCTGTGGAACATACAGTAATACCTAAAACACATTTTTCAGGAGTCACACAGCTCTAGTCTTGCTTTGATCACAAACTGAGGGGAAAAAAATTAAGCTTTTTGAATTAAACAAGACGTTTCTCTTTGATCCTTTAAAGAGAAAGATTGCAGCTTTCTCTCAGTTTTTGCCTTGGGTGATATGACAGGAGGATTTGTGAGGGGACGTCTGACATTCAGCTTTTCAATTCTGTTGTTTTTTTAATCTGATCATGAAATAAATCTGACAATCAGCCTAATTAACTTAACGCACTAATACTCCCATTCATTCCTTCCAACTAATGGTTTTATCCAGAGTTACTATCTTTGCCTTGTCTAGTTTTGTTTCAGTGTTTTCACCAGCAAAGTTAAAACGTGAACTAAAGAAACTGCAGTGTGAATGCTGAATGAGTTTGCTTAAATTTGATCAAGAAGCTGAAAGAAGCAGAACAGTAGAAGCAAAATGCTATTTAAGAGCTAAAAGTAGTAAAACTCTGGCTAAAAGCAGCACAACGTTACAGTCTTACTAAAAGTAGCAGAGGCAAAATTATAAATATTTGTGATAATATTTATAATGTTTGTAAATAAATATTCAATTCAATTAAATATTTTGGACAGTATAAAAGTTACAAAAACCAAAAGTCGCAGCACCCACCTCCAGAATGAGCTGAACGTTTTGGCATATTAATGGCAATGTTTGCAGAAGTAGTTAGATTACAAAAAAAAGGGAAAAAGATCTGTTTTAACCCAGTTTGACCTGAAAGCTAAGCTGTAACACGTCTTCTTGCAGTGGCAGGCCATCTCCCTGACTGTGATAGAGAAAGTGCAGATTGCAGCAGCCATCCTGGGCTCCCTCTTCCTCATGGCCAGCATCTCCTGGCTGGTCTGGTCGTCCTTTAGCCCGTCGGCTCGCTGGCAGCGCCAAGACCTGCTTTTCCAGATATGCTACGGCATGTACGGCTTCATGGACGTCGTCTGCATTGGTGAGAGCTGAGCGCTGATGGGCGGCTCTTCTCAGTTTGGGTTGTTGTTTATGCTTCTTCCTCTGCAGTTAAGTTAATGAGAGAAATATTGAGCGATTCCCGTTCGCTCACACTAATCCAGGTGCTTCTCAGCTGGCAAACGAAAATGTCACAAGTGTTCAGCAGAGTCGGTAATTTTACCTGACAGCTGTCTGCAAATATTTGTGAATGCATTGAACCATTTACATTATTGAGAATCGATAACGTTAATCTGTTCAGCACAGTCAGCTGCTTCAGGTCAGTTTGGACAATTTGGAAGCTCCTGTGGTTAGTAATTGATTTTTTTTTTTTACTCTAACCCATATTCCTCTATATCTCAGTTACTGCATTAAAGATGATAAATTGCTGCATCAAACGTTCTAAATTAAACATGAATAATTGATACTGAAAACTCCCACTTTGCACCAACTGGAGTAAAAAAGCTTCAACCTGAAATTCTGGCAAAACTTTGAAGCTCATAATGCCAGAAGGGAATTAAAGATCTAACATTTCTTGATGAAATGAACATCCCCCACCACCTTTCATGCCAGAGTTTTAAACTAAGATCATCTTATGTTGAGAAATGACAGAGTTGGAGCTGTTTTGGTCAAATCTTGAAAATAACGTTATGCCTAATCTCATGTGATATCACATGATCTGTTAGTGCTTTGAGTATGTTTTGTGAATGGCTGTCAGCTACTATCACACCAAATTTTGGCTCAATATCTGTAAAATGTACAGAGGTATAGTCATTTTTTTAATACACGGGATAAGTTGGATTAGCTGTGGTGGCCATCTTCAATTGGGGTGACTCTAAAAGTTCATCAGCTGTAGATTTACAGCCAGTGATTGCTTTTTTGAGAGTTTTCTCATCCCTGTCATAAGATGGCTGGTCCTCAGGTTTTGCTTTCTCGTGTCAGATTAAGAAACTAACTTCCTCGGCAGCAGACAGCATGGTGAGAGGAGGAGGAGATTGATTGTCTCCGGTTTGGTGGCGAGGATTGACTGCGCAGTCATTAACTTGGCACTTTACAGAGATTAACTTGTCACCTTGTAGATGCTGCGGAGCAGAGACCTGATTAACCCGCAAAGTTAGAGCGAGTAAGGAGCAGAGCTGAGATGAAGAGACGAGGATTTATAAGCAACAACTCATATCTAAGGGCAGCGTTCTACTGTAGCTGTAAGAAAATACGATACTTTATGATTTATATGAAACCTTATTGTTGTTATCCACTGTAGTAACACTTTAATACTTCCCACTTCACATTTATAGGTAACATATATGCCTTTAATAGATTTTAAATACATTAACGTATAGTTTGTCTGTAGCAGATTTTAATGAAACTCTCATCATCAGTGAATGCAGTCATAACCTACACAAGAATGGCTTTAACTCTCTCGGTTTTGCAGATGTTGAACTAAAGTTTGATGTGGTAGTAGCTGAGAGTCATCCTAAACACGTACTCCGATCACTAACAGATCTCTAGTGTGAGATTGCATGTATCATTTACAAAGTTTGACCAAAACAATTTCCCTTCTCATCATAGTTTAACACTAGCATAAGAACTGGTGGGCATTATGCAGTTCTTCAAAGAATGCTAGGCCTTTAATTTATAAAAATGTATCCTGTGAAGGCATTTTTAAATAGTTTGTTCTAATATTATTTATATCTGTTTATCAGTAAGTGTCTTGTTGCAGGGTAAATTGAAGTGTTTCCAATTACCAGACTCAAACTATGCATACTCTATCTTTACACAACTCGACTATGAAAACAATGCTGAAAGCCCTCTTGGTCCATGCAGGCAACTGTTGGTGCAGATTGACTTCAATTTTCCAGATACTGAGCTCAGTAAACATGAATCAATAAGCAATTTTGCACCGAGATAAGATGTTATCGAGCAGCTGCAAAGAACAGATGCGTCGTTTCTGCCGACCGAAATCCAGAAATGGTGTCGTCGCATAGGTTGTTCTACGACTTCACTTTATCTCAGGAATAAAGATTTTATCTCTGCGTTACGATGAAGTGCGTGAAAAATGAGTTGTTTTGTTCTGTTCTGTGTCAGCTAATACTTTGTGCAGGCTTTAACGCCGTGAGCTGCAGAGATATCACTCTGTGGTGTCATTAAGCCTGCAGCCAGACGGTGACTTTTGTCTTTCTGACACTCTGATCTCCACAGCATTAATTGTCCACGAGGGACCGTCCGTGTTTCGTATCTTCCACCGCTGGCAGGCCGTGAACCAGCAGTGGAAGGTTCTGAACTATGATAAATCCATGGACAGTGATGACCTGAAGGAGGCCGCTGCAGACAGGACTCAGTCTCAGCCCAGTCAGGACTACCAGATGGGGATTGGAGTGTCCACCTCCACGTCTTCGCTGATGGTTGTGGCCTCCACAGCCGCCGGCTCCACGTCGACGACGGTGGTGACGGCCGCAGGGGGATTCGGACCGCACGTGGACCCCGACAGCGGCACCGCGGTGCCAGACCAACACTGTCCCTACAACATCCTCCACCTGCTCAGCCACCTGCGGCAGCCGGAGACCCGCAGCCAACCCAGCAATAGCACAAGAGAGCTGGTCATGAGAGTCACAACAGTCTGAGGAGTCAGCTGAGGCCTTATCTCACAAAGATTTCTGAACCAGCTGACAGTTAAAAAAAAAAAAGAACTGTACTAACTGCACTGGACTGATACCAAGCTCTTGTTTATTTTGAAAAGCATCTTTAATGTCCTTACATTGATTGAATAAAAGTTAAAGTGGTTTGATTTGCAGAATTTGCAGAAGTATTTTCCTTCAAAAACAGGGGCACTGATTTGCATTTTGGATCTTTGGGGAATGTAATATCACATTTTTTTCTATAATTCTTCTAATTTTCTTTAAGCAAAATCTTCCAAAAGACAAAACAGCTACCACAAACAACAAGCAAATCAAAAGAATTAAAGAACATTTTACTTGTGGTTTAAAGCTGTTGTATAAATGTATGCTGAAAACAATAGAGAATAATGAACCTAAGAGGAGGATTCATTTAATTATTTTTCCTAAATTTCTAACATTTTTCTTTAATGTGTATCTGTTAAGCAAAACAGACGCGACCCTCTGTTGGTGTGTGTGTGTGTATGTGTGTGTGTGTGTGTGTGTGTGTGTGTGTGTGTGTGTGTGTTATGTCCCTTCAGATGGTAGCTGAGGTCACAAATGCAATGTTTAAAAATATTCATGTCCCAATTTTATCCAGATATCTCACCAACATCAGAAAATGTTCATTTTCTTTTGATCAAAAATGATGAAAAGGTGCAATCCTTTTAGTCACAGGTTAAAAGACACAAAAAGCTTTAAAACCTTGAATTTTTTTTTTTTTAAAGCTAGAATTCAGGCTGTTCATAAAAGCACGTTGCAAAGGTTTAGTGAAATGTTTTACAAAGGGGTAACAGATATTCCACCTTGGATTGTTTAAGGCTAAGAGTGATGAAGGTTTATAAAAGGGAGATTTACCTCCTAAAATAATGAATCACTTTCTGTCCTTGTCCTTGCTGAAGTCAAAGATTTCTTTTTTCCTGTAAAATCAACAACATTTAAAGATCTTTTCCTCAGATGTGTCAGATAAGAGGTAAAATTGCAGCAGGATTAAAGCACAAGACACAATAGAGCGATAAACAGCTGCTTAAAATCAGAATTTCAGGAAGTTTTGACACAAGTTCGCATCAGGCTGATTTTTAAGAAGACACCTTTCTTTGTTTTGCTTTTCAGAGGATTTTCTTTGCGGGACACCTTTTTGTTAGTTTGTCGATGGTAAAATAAACTGAGCTCCTTTTTAGCACCTTGTCTCAAAAAGCACAAAATGAGGCCTTTTATAATCCTCTCAACAATGCATCTGAACAAAAGGAGGGAAGAAAGTCTTCAGCTGATTTATGTAATCACTTCATTCAGGAAAACAAAACACAATTTCAGCTCCAAATCACTGATGTAACTTATAGTCCATTAGACTAGGAGAGAGATTTGTGTTCATATTTGGCTCATAAAGTGAAAAATGTTACTATCTTCCCATTCCTTTGGCTTTCAGATTCAAATATGCCCTTTGATATTTCCTCACAGTTTGTTTTTTCCCTGTCAAAAATCTGTTTTATCACCAGTTTGTTGGAGAGGTTCAGTTAATAGCAACGTTTTTTTGTCCCACAACTCAAGGATGGATTGGACAGTTTCTCATTTTGGTGAAAATAAAATCATTTTGATGCTAACATAATACTCAAAAGCTGATCACAATGTGAGGAGCTCTGCCTCCGATGCCCCTGAGCTCTTTCCAACATGCATCACATTAAAACACATCATTAACTTAAAAATGCAGCAGATTTGAATCGTAGGGATTAATTTAGGCGAAGCTGGTGTTTTGTTTCACGCTGGTTTCCTCGCCTATAGGTTCCCAGAGTGCAGCAGTGCCATAACCTTATCTCATTAATGCAACAAATCTGAAACTTCACAGTGTTGTTCAAAGATAACCAAAAAGTTCATTGAATTTGCTGTAAAAAAAACCAACATATTATCAGCTTTACTTTAGCCAGTGGTGTGGATTTAATCATTCTCCAAATAGTGCAGGCACCTTTTTTTTTATTTCTTTTTTTTCTTAAACCTGCTGTTCCTCATCATGATCAAATGCCAGGAGTAAAATAGCTGCACAGAATCAGGTAGCACCTTTATTTCCTGCTGAATTATTTAAGCCCCGAAGTGCTGATATCAATGGGTGGGAGCTGCTGTACAGAACAAACTGGCAACGAGCTGGCAGGTTGCAGAGAGTTCACCCTGAATCAGCTTGCCTCGGTTTTCTTTGCACCTAGTCTCTTTGAATTCACAGATGCACGAACACCATGCTTGATGAGACACGGTTAAAGGAGCACAACAGCGAAAACGAACAAGGTTTTATCATCTTATTATCCTCAGGAATGGATGCAGTGCGAATATTTATCTGCCGCCATATGTTGCACGTAGAAAAAGCACGATAAGACCATCAAGAAAAACCTTTTCCTGTTAAAAGTGTGGCTCTTGCAGTTTGTTTTTACCAAAAGAAAAACATGTTTAAAGTTTCATCTTGACCAAATGTGATGTGTTATGTTTTGTATTTTGCAAGAATCAGAGTTTTCAAAAAGGTTATTTCTTCCATTTTGCTCTCTCAGAATCCCTTTAATCATTTGCAGAAAATTGAGTGAAAAGGATTTTTTGCAGACTATATAGAATACCGAGCCTTTCAGAACTGAATAAATTGCATATGGCTAATGTGCTATTCATGCAGGTCGACTGAAGTCTGAGGCAAAAGGCTTACATTCACTCCCCTGCAACTCTTGAAACTGAAGATGAAAAGGAGCATGTTGAGGAGTTTTTTATTATTGAGGTGAGATGAATTGATGAGCATCAGAAGCTGAAAGCAGAAATGGTCCATGGATCTATCATTCTTCTATAATCACTTATTCCTGTTCAGGGTCACAGGCTGTTGAAGACTGATGAGGTTTTCGTTGGTCGTTCTGAAACACACACACACACACACACACACACCCCCACACACACACATATGGCCAATTTAGAGTTTACTGATTGTGGGAGGAAATCCAAGGACCCAGAGGAAACCTGCACACACACAAACAGGAAATCTCAGTTGCTGTGGATGACTGAGCAAACTACTGAGTCGCTATTATTCCTCCATTTAGAGGTTTTTACTGTACAAAAATAAAAAAAGTACTATTTGATCAGGGCTTTATTTTTCTTTTCTTTATGCTTTTTGGTTCAGACTGAGTGAAACAAGTGGAAAAGATGAAATGTTCTCTACTCCGCTGTCAGAGCTGATCATGAGTGGAAGAAATGATTGTCTGTGACATGTTTTTGCAGCATTTGTTCTCCCCCTGGTGGTTAATTCACAAACTGCTCCTGACAACATGGAAAACTCAGATAACTTCTTTAATAATTACTCTGAAGTAATAAAATAAAAGGCGTGGGCTCAGGTTTCAGTCTGCAACATAATTAACTCTTCTGTGTTATGATGGCGCCCAGTTTATATGATCACTAGTAATCATGTCTCATTGTATTTATTTTTTATACTTATACATAATCTCATTAATGTACTCGTGTCGTTCAGTTAACGTTCATCTTGGCCTGTTGGAGAGGTGTAGTAATACTGAAGTCACAGGCTCTCCCAGCATGCATCTCACCTGAACGTTAGCTTAAAGAGAGTTGTTGTGGTTCTCTGAGGTGAGGTGATGAACAGTTAATATCTTACCTGTTGCAGATGGCTCTTTGAATGACCTCAGTTTGGAGACACAGTTTGATTTGGACCCGACTGACAAGCTAACGACTGCTAAAGACAAAAGTGGATTGATGCCATTTTAAAGGGATTGTCTGGTCATTTTGGTCATGGGTAGTTATCAGCCGTGGCATCAGTCATAGAGCGCAGAATATGGTGATATGGGCAAAAGTGTTTTTAAGGCTGGGCTAATGTTTGGCCAAATGAGAACCAGATTTTTTTTGTTTTTCATTTTTGTAGAACATCTCTTTCGACACACTAGTGGGAAATAACTCTACGTTAGCTAACATTAAACCTCTCCACTTGACACCGTTTGTTTATTTTGTCGCTGTTTTCTCAACTGAACAACAGGCCGTGTTACTAGGTACATGTCTGTGTGCTTAGCGCAAACCTGCTGAAATAAACTGTGATTATGCCGACGGTGCTGAAAGTATCTGTCCGCCGGGAGTTGAGTAAACGTTTGAACTGACTTGGACGGATTCATTCGCAGCCTCAGCACCAACAACATGAACACGGTCTGTCTGTGGTCAGCACACAAATATTTGCAGGGATGCTGTTCGACTGAGAAAACAGCGACAAACTAAAGAAAAAAGTCATGTGCAGAGGTTTAATATTAGCTAATGTGGTGTTCTTTCATACCAGTATGTTTCTGAGAAAGAGTTGTTTCATAAGCCTGAAAATTTTAAAAACTGGCTAGCCATTAGCTGAGCCTGGATGAAGACTTTTGCCTCTATCTTTATGACTGGTGTCAAGGCTGATAACTATTTGAAAGAACATCACTTCAGAAATGACCAGACTATCCCTTTAAAACAACTCCAGTCTCAAAAATTCATGTCAATTTGTGCAAACGCAGTTTTATAAACTCATATATTGTTAACTAGCAGTTTAGCAATCTGGTCAGAACTAATTTTTATTTTTTTTTAATCTACTCTATCAATCGTTCATGACCTTTCCACAGAGCCCCACTTCTAAAAAAGGTGAATTATTACTTTATTAATTAGTCTGTGAGGATGTCACTCCTCGCCTAAAGCAAACCTGAGGCTTTTTGGTGAAATCCAAGCTCTACTTTCTCACTTTATGTTTTCCACATCATTGTTATCAGTAATGGCAAACACAGTATTTAAAAGCCCCTGATTAGTTTATTATAATTCCCAGCAGCCCATGAATAATAAATGTATTTGTAAAAAGTTGATAAAACAGTATCTGCTGCTGCTTTTTGTGTTGTTGTTGCCACGGTCGGCTCCAGGAGACGTAACAGCTGCTGAAAAGACAAAAAAGATGCAGTTTGCATCAGTAATGGCCTAATTTCACACATTATCCGGGATGGTGAACACACAAGAGAATAGGAATGCAAATTATCAGTAGAGATTAACTAATGGAAGATGTAATTTTAGAGAATCAGGGGGATATTGTTATTTTTTTCATTCTGCTTTTGCGACTGATGAAAAATAAAAATGAACGAGGTTAAATTAATGGACTTAAATTTAAAGCATTTTTTTCTTTTACATTTAAAAAGAACATATGCATAATAAATAAACAGGAAAGCTTCCTGCGCTGCAGATGAGTTTGCATTTAATTCTGTTATAATACTCCATGCTTCAGACAACATAATGCTGTCAGGGTTGTTAGTATTGATGTCTTTACCCATTCATTGTGCACCACAACCCATTCTGAGCGTGTTCTGATGTCTCCGTGTTCACCATCAGCATCAGAAATGATCTTTATGATTTTTTTCTCTCGCAGTCAAGCAGCTGCAAACATCTTTAAACCTTATTTGTGTTCATTTCGTCTCCAGTGACTGTTCGTGTGGCTGCAGCAGGCGTTTAAGAAGAGAGTCGTTCAGGTAAAAGACTCAGATTGCCTGCCTCTCCTAATCGCTCCCATGCTCACTCAGCATCCCTTTACACACACACCCCCACCCCCCACACACACACGGAGCAGCAGAGCTCTTGTGAGCAGGTCAGTGTTGCTGCATTTTTCTAATGAGAGGTTTCCTGAGCTGGCTGCCTTTGAACGTTCACTCTGCAGATTAGGTCAACCAGCGTCAGACTCCAGTGAGTGACCCCGTTTAAAGACAGCTCTCAAACTGGGGCGCACGCCTTTGAGTTTCAACTCTCACAGAGCAGAATCACCCCTCATTTTAAACATATCAGCTCTGTTTTGTTTGGAAATTTACAACATCTAAACAATTATGTAACCCTGCCTGTTAGTGGGGATTAAGATCTGGGTTTAGAAGGGTTGCCTCTTTCCTAAAAGTAATGTTAATATGAAAAAAAAGGTTAAATCATCATCATTAACTCTGCTTTCAAGGACAAATTTGCATTCAGTAACTTAAAGCTTCTATTATTCTTTATGTTTCTGCTGATGGAAAAGCTCAAAATCCTACAAAACATTGTGAAACACCAGAAAACTAGAGTTTTAAACGGACACAATGTTTGAGTTTTAGCCTTTTGGTTGAATCTTGACAATAAGGAAATGCACAATCGCATGTAATAAATCACAAATTATCTGTAAAATTGACAGTTGTGGCCATTTTTGTGTTCATGTGCACCCAGTTATTACTTTCTGAGAGTTTCATTAAAACTCCTTACTTTCTGGCAACACAAAGAAACACAGAGACGGGCAAAAACATTATCACCCTTTCCTCAAGCAGAGAAAAGAGAGGGAGGAAACCTGTGTGTTTTTAACAATTTAATAATATTTGACATCAGTATTATTATCAGTATCTGATAAAGCTCTGATTCTGAAGCCAGATATTTTATTTTGTGTATAAAAACGTCAGAAAATTTGTCTCTTTTTGGTTTTTTTCATGTTTACTCACTAATACTTCCCCACCGCTGTCAGCTGTATAACAAGGAAAATAAGCAGATGTGTATTTTATGTAATTCTATAGTAAATATGTTCATACTGTTACGTATGTACTTGTTTGGAAAATGTCCATTTTGACACTACTATAAACATTGTTTTTTATCTCTAGCATGTTACGACAACATACCGTATTATTGAATTTATATTGATTTCCTTAAAAAAGACAAAACTCAAGATTTCTTTAGTAAAAGCAAGTCTTGAGGCTGCTGCAGCAGGAGCTTAGCTCTCAGGGCTCCAGCATCAATTTTTCATTGTCTGTTGAAGGACATTTTTGCTGTCTTACCTCATGGACAGATTATTACAGATGACCCGTCTGTATTTTCATGCCCCTGTGATTTTATTCATACTTTAATGAGTCAAGGACGGGGACGTGTCCCCTCTGCAGCAGCTGAAACTCTCCCTTGTCTTGATGATTAAAACTTTATGCTTCATTTAATTGTAATATTTAAAATGAAGTACAGATGTGCTCAGGTGGAAGTGTCCTGGGAGACGTCTGAAGACTCTGGGGTGTAGAACTCAGCTTTATTTTGTCTCACAGCTGAACTCGGACCCCGACCATTAAGACGATCATTTCACACTGAGATGCCGAATTAATCTGAACAAACGCGGCTTGTTAATGTAATTACACACTCATTTTAGTGACAGGGATGCTTAGAGCCAGAGCCTGTAGGAGCAGAACTCAGGAAGATGATTTATTTAGGCTTTTATAACATTATTGTCACCCGCCTCCTTAAGGTGAGTGAGAATGTGATTGTTTGTTTCTGTGTGTGTGTCTACAGCTAATCAACCTTAGCAAACCCAAAAATAGCTTTAATTCAACCAAACTGAGTTAAAATTTGATGTGGTAGTAGCTGAGAGTCATCTCTAACACACACTCTGAGCATCACATCTCATTTTTAATGTTAGTCCGAAGCTCCTTCAAGGACAGCCAGGCCTTCAAAAGCTATTTTTTTCCTCCACAGATTGAGAGGATAATTAGCGTGTTCCTCTCTGCTGCTCAGTTAATTAAACTAATTGTTTCTTTAGATGTTTTTTTTTTTTTTCTCGTCATTGCAGCAGCAGTTACATTCCTACATGACATCTCCCCTGCTGTATCACCCACAAATATAAACAGGGAGTGAGTGTGAGCAGCTCTCTCCATGTAAGGGTATGCAGCCGGGGGAGTGGATGGTGTTTGCTCTTTGGAGAGCATCAGTCTGTGGCTCGGACATCTATTCTGTCGGATAACGCAGATGAATGGCTGCTTGCTGTATTTACTCAAATCCACTTCAAGCCTCCAGAACTGCGTCGCCGTTTTAGAGGCTTGTTTCAGTCCAGCTGCCGTCCCACACAATAAGCCCCTCATCTAAACATCTGAATCTGGGCCGAGCCCCGGATGGGACCACTGATGTGGTAACATTCCGACAGAGATGATTATCTGAAGCTTGCAGTCTCTGAAAATTACTTGAATTTCCTGACACAGTTTACATTCCTGGTGCTGTTGACGTGGTGAGTAACTTGCTGTTTAATATATTCTTTTTATTTTTCTTAATTAAAACATTTCAATGTGAGCTGCACTAAA
>JAOXNZ010000188.1:10148245-10159335 GCA_028566095.1 Kryptolebias brasiliensis | reverse complement strand
TGTGAATAAATAAGTAGGGTTTTTTTTTTTAAATTTTTGTATTAGTGGAGAAAAACTCTCAGCTGAAGTGGATGTTGTCTAAAGAAATTTTCCTTCCAAGTGTTTAAATTTGAAACTCAGTGGCTGGTTTTGTCAGGAACACCTCAGTAATATGAGGCTGAACTGTTTTTGTTGTTGTTTTTAGCCATTTTTTTGTCCTTTATGAGGGGAAACAGATGTGTGTAACCTTCAGCAGTTAAAACCTGACTAAAGTGAAGCAGATTTTAACTTCCCATCTTTTTGCAGGTTAATTTCCAGAGCTGAGTCCCACTTTTACGAGTTTATGTTTTTAACTGATAAAGTGTAATCAAAACTCATGGTAGATGCTTTACAACAGCTTTACCCGCGTCTGATATCTTTAAATTTTGCTTCTCTTGTAATCTTTTGAAGCAGTTCTTTAGACTTTCTAAAAGTCTTTTAAAGTTGTTTTTTTTAACTCATTTTCTGTCCGGTCTTTGTACAGACAGCATACTCTGCAGCCTGCGATTAAAAAAGTGAGGAAAGTGGACAAGTAGAGGACAAAAGAAAACAATGTCCGGCCTGAAAGCCCCCTGTAACTGAACAGTATCTGAAAGTCACGTCTTTAGGAAAAAGGGGGAAATCCTTCGTCTTTCAGGTGTAAATAAAAATTAATCTTTCAGTTTTTTTTGTTTTTTTTTCTGCTAATTGCTCTTTGAGGATCACTTAATGGAGCTAAAATACTATTTTATGTCAAACTGTGATTTTTATTGTACTTTTAATAGCACTAACCAAAGAAACTGAAACAAAATGTGTCTTTTCATCATGTTTAAATTCACTGAGTTGTCTGTCATGTTGTCACAAAACTGGTTTATTCATTCATTCATTGAGTTCAGGAGCCTTTTAAAGCCTGAATGACAAAGTATTTGTCAGAAAAATGGTCAGGTACTGAATTCAAAATGAGTGAAAAAGCAGCCAAAGTCCAAAGAAAGAACTTGAAAAGACCTTCAGAAAGTTTGAAGAACTACTGATTGAGAAAACTTTAAAAGATCACAAAAAACTCAGGCTGCTTGGCCACAAAATATAAAGAAACAAAGGATTTGTTTGCACAGTAATGTATGAATCCAAAACTCACCCCCTAAAGGTTCTTGATTACATTCAGTTTCTTTTCAACATTAGAGTGTTTCCTGGGTTTGGGGTTTCAGCTGTTTTCTTTACGTCTCTATTCTCTAAAGAGGAAATAGGTCGAGATCCCCTGTTACTCATTTTCCAGAAAAGGATCCGTTCTGTTTGTTTTCTGTTATCGTTTTACTCTGAAACTCAGAAACTCTGCATGTTTTATGCTCCAACGAGCTTTTTCTGTCGGTTTCTGGCTCTTCTGTCTGAAAAACAAGATGTTCTTCTTGCTTTAAGTTCAGAAAGCAAACTGAGTTGTTTCATTTTTTATTCTTGACTTGAAGTGGCAGCTTCTCAGAGTCTTCAACACATGTTTAGGTTGTAATTCAAAGAGATATTTATCTGGTTTGTTTAATATTTGGCTCCTTAATCTGCTGAGTGTATGACAAGATGGTAAATTTATTGTTTTAGGAGCAATCTGTTGGGAAAAACACAAGTTATTTATGTTTCTGTTCATAGTTTTATTAAACTGAATGTTGTTTAAATTTGGTGATGAACTCTGGTGACTTCAACTCAATATAAAACAAGAATAAAAATATAAAATCTGAGCATTCAAAGTAATTTAATGCTGGAGTTTTTGCCTCAATGGATTTAATTTTACATGTTTCCCTGAATCTTTGACTGTTAGTATAATAAACATCTATGTTTCTAACAATAAATACTGCCAAAGGCCAAATGCACGTTGTCCACCACCTTTCATGCCAGAGTTTTAGACTAAAAGTGCAGTATGTTGAGAAATGACTGAGTTGTTTTATGAGATTTGTTAGCACTCTAAGTAAGTGTTGTGAATGACTCTCAGCTACTACCATGTCAAAATTTAGCTCAGTAGCTGTAAAATTCACTGAATTATACCCGTTTCTTGTGTTGGCTAATGTTGATTTGGTGTGGCAGCCATCTTGAATTGGATTGACTGCAAATGTTAATCAGCTGTAGATACTCATCCAATGATTTCTTCCTTTAAAGTTTTATCAAAGTTCATCCAGTGGTTCGTGAGATATTTTGCTAACAGAGAAACAGGGTTGCCTCTAAGAAAAAATGCTAAAGTTTTAAAGGAAAACCTTACACAATGATTTGTACTTGGTGCATGTGTCGTGAATGACTCTCAGCTAAATTTTAGCTCATTATCTGTAAACCTGACTGAGTTATAGCCAACTTTGTGTTTTCTCAGGTCAGTTGGCTGTGGCGGCCATCTTGAATTGGGTTGACTGTGAAAGTTAATCAGTTGTAGACGTGCATCCAACACTTATTTCCTGAAAGTTTCATTGAAATCCATCCTGGGGTTTATGGCATATTTTTGCGAACAGACACACAAACAGTTTTTGTTGGGGGATAATAGCAAAATCAATATAACAGGATTACAGTAATTGATGTACTTCTCATTTATTTATTGTTCATACTGGTTAACATTATAGTAGTAAAAATATTCATGACTTTGCGATCATATCACACAATATTTCAAAAGAGTTTATTAAACCAAATCTCTTGCAGTTTAGGCTTTCCTGCTGTTGATTTTAGTTTTAATTTATAAAAGAAAAAGCAGAAGGCAACAAAGAAATCTATATAAATATTGCTCTTGGTGTTTTTCTGACATTGTTTGAAGCAGAGATAAACATTGCTGAATCAAGGAGCGATAGACGCCTTCTGTGACTCATTCCTCTGACAGCTGCGCCCTTAAAAAGAAAAAAGAAAAAAGGTTTGGACTCAGACAGTGAAATTTAAATCTTATTTGTGTTTCCAGGGGAAATGATTGGTCTCCATCCAATCATGAGCGTGTTATCAGGGTTCATCTGCCTTTGGCTGCTCCAAGCCACAGTGGCTCAGGTTGGGCCTCGCGGACCCAGACCAGTACCGGGCCGGGGGGACAGTCCAGGACCAACTCCACCTCCACTCCCACCTGAGCCCACACCAATACCTGAAGGTTGTGAGAGTGAGTTCACTTAGTCCTGATTTTAACAGAGCAGTAAAACGCAACAATTATGGAAAAGTTTAGGAACCTTAAATACTAAAGGAAGCTAAAGACACTTCGTAAAAGTAGTTTTGAGACATTTTACTGTGCAAATAAGGTCAAGATTACTCATGCAGATAACTGTATTTAAACCAGGCAAAGATATCAGAATTATTTCAGGTTAATGTGCTCAGAATAAAAAGTGGGGTACGTGCTTTAATTTGTGTACTTGTGTTATTATTCCTCATGCATTGATGTTTGAGCAACATGTTACTGTTGTTTTTGTCATATTTGAACTTGTTTTTAACCACTTTTGACAGTTTTTGATGCTCAGGATGTGGATTTGTAACCTTTTATTGACTGGTGATTGATAATTTACGGAATCTGATTGGACTGTATTATAATTAGACAGAAATTCAATTCACTTCAGTTTATTTATGAAACACCAGTTTACAACAAAAGTTCTCTCAGGGCATTATCCAACAAAAATAGGTCCATTCCAGACAGATTCTAATCTAGTTACAGTCAATTCAACCTAGTTAAAACACAGTACATTCACATACATCATGAAATGCCAATTAGTAAAAGCTGTTTATTTAAAGAAGTCAGCAGATTGCGTTGAACCTTCATTTCGTTGCAATCCTCCATCCCGAGCAGCACGTTGGCAACAGCGGAAAGGAATGACTCCTTTAACAGGAAGGAACCTCCAGCAGAACCAGAACCAGGCTGGGCGGCCATCTGCCTCAACTGGCTGGTATTTGAGAGGACAGGAAAGAGACAAAGACATACTCAGAATGACTGGTCCAGGTGTAGTTTCTATGGGGAGAAAAACAAAGAAAAACACAGATTAATGACAGCAGTAATTATTAATACAAACATGGAGGGAGAGTAAAGACAGCAGCAGAGACTTTTGTTTTCCTTTATTAATAAATTAATTATTTTTGAGCTCATCGTGTCTGTCTGCGTTCTGGGTCCGAAACCTCCTACAAATCCTGATAAAGACGAGCCTGAAAACTGAAAGATCTGCCTCCAGTTCTACTCTTAGAAACTCTGGGACCCAGAAGTGAACCTGCAGTCTGAGAATGGACTGAACTGAATTTGAATCTGTAACGGATCGAGTTGTAACTGGACTGTGACCAACCTAGACCTGTTAGCTTTTGTTGCACGGTGCTTTGAGTTGTCTGCTGTTTTGAATGGATGCTATAAAAATTAATTAAACTGAATTAAATTAGTGTATCTAAATGTGCACGTCCCAGAAAAGTACCCAGTAAAGTACGGAAATAGTTCTTTAAACTAATTTAAGCTAAACTTAGCCTATTTTAGATATACATGTTTTTTAATCTTATCTGACAACCATAAATACATTTAACTGTTTTTAAAAACCAGTAGCTAACAGGCTGCACAACGTGTCATGATCCCAGAGTTTTGTGATTTTGTTTTTAAGTTATTTGTTTTTCTGTTTACTTATTTGATCACATTATTTCCTTGTTGATTTCTTGTGTGCAGTATGATTTTTGTTCATTTCCTGTCACTCCAAGGAGGGAAAAGGTCTCCTGTCGTGCTGTTTGCTTTTTTGTAGCCAGTTTGCCGTACAAATAGTATTGTTTTATTTATTAAAATCCTTGTTTTTTGTTCATTTAGTTTCTGTGTTCAAGTCTGTATATTGGGGTCATTTACGCACTGCCACGCGACACAAAGGTGTGTTGAATGACATAAACATGCATGATTGTTTCCATATTTTGTTTTTTTAATAGAACTTTTATCATTTTCTCTAGAGGTCAGAAGGTTCTACATTTATATAATATTGAAGTAAACCTGGAGCAGCAAACATACCTTTTTTGAACCAGTCCTTTACTTGTGTTTTTAATGTATATAGAGCAGGGATGCAGTGCTATGTGGGTGTTTTTTTAAGTAATGATTCAAGATTTATATTTATTAAAGATAAATTAATTCAGTTGTTTATCTGTACCTAGATGGAAATTCTTTGTTTAAACCTGTCACTGTTTTTTCTAATGTTCAGCCATTTATTGAGCTCCTCTTATATTTGCACTATATTTCCATTTCCATTTATACTTCAGCTCTTGTCCTGGCGTAGTTATTGCAAGAACAAACATTACAGTATGGGTTTAATTTTACTTTTGTCAATATTCCATCAAATTTTATAAAACCCTGGTTGATATTAAATGCACAATCTTGTTGAATAAAGAGACAAGCATAAAAAAAAGAAAAAAGAAATCGACTAATATGTCATTTTATGTCTCACTTTTTTGTAGGAATTATGCTTGATAACAACAAACATTGTTCTCCTCTGTATCAGAGCTCATCGACTGTCCCATCAAGGTGTACTTCACCATTGACACCTCAGAAACCATCGCCCTGCAGGAGTCCCCGCCTGGCAGTCTGGTGGAGAGCATCAAGGAGTTCACCAAAATATTCACTGAAAAACTCGCCGACGAGGAGTACAGGGGCCAAATCCAGATCACTTGGTCCATCGGAGGCTTGCACTTCTCTCAGACGCAGCAGGTCTTCAGCCACTTCACAAGCAGAGAGAGCTTCATCAGGAGTCTCAGCCAGATCAGGTACCTGGGCAAAGGCACCTACATCGACTGCGCCCTAGGAAACATGACCCGCCAGATGACCCAGCACTACTATTTGGAGTCAAAGGCCGTCCTCTTCTCCGTGGTCATCACGGACGGCCACGTGACCGGGAATCCGTGCACTGGGATCAAGATGATGGCGGACAGAGCTCGAGATCAAGGCATCCACATCTTCTCAGTGGCAGCATCCAGTCGTATCGATGAGCTGGGGATGAGGGAGATAGCCAGCTCCCCCACAGAGGTGTACCGTGACGACTACATCGTCATGGAGGTCGTTGACGGCAAACCCAGACTAAGCACAGAATCCATTGATCAGATCATCAAAGTCATGGTGATCTGAGATCTTTATTCCTGACATTTCAGATTTGATGTTCATTTGTTTCACCCCTTCATCACTGACTGTTGTTTTTGCTTTGCAGAAATATCAAGCCTACTTACAGGTAAGAAACAAACAGGACCATGTCAAGAGTCAGGTTTTTTTTAACTGTTTTCAGATGTTTATGTCGCTCCGAGAGACTAGCAGTAGGTCCTCAGTCTGTTCAGGTAAAAATTTCCTGTCTTTGAAAGATAATTTCCCCCAAGGAAAGAAATATTGGACCCATTTTACAGAAGCCAACTTAGACCAACAAATAAAAGGAAAACTGATCTTGTTCAAGACATGTTTGTGTACCAGCAACATGTTTGTTTGTTTTTTAGGATAAAGCATCAAAAACTTTACACAGAAAAAAAACAGAGATGGATAATGCAAATTAAATTATACAAATATCAGTTTTGACATTTACTGAATAGCTGCCATATCTTAGCAGTAATATCCTACAGTGTTCATTTCAGTCTACTGTCCACACAGAGTGAAAAAACACATTATCCAATACTTTATTCATTATTCAACACTTTAATGGAGTTAATAAAACATTTTGTTCTGTACATACAGCAGATAATCTTTAACAAAACTAATATTTAATAAAGAAGGTGTTGAAAAACAGTTTCAGTGTGCCTTATTTGCTATATTTTCATGTAGGACAACCAATAATTTTCATATTTGTCTTTAAATTTACAGTGTTATAAACCTACTTGTTTGGCTGTTCCTGGGATCCCGGGACGAAAAGGGTCCTCAGGTCCAAAAGTGAGTCTTAAAAGAGTTAAAACTATAATGAGTCTGTTGTGTTTATTCCTGCTTATGTGTTGTGTTGAGATGTAAACTGTTTTACTTTTTTTAGGGAACAAAAGGAGACAGAGGTAAGACTGGGCAAAAAGGTGAAAAAGGTAGACAGGTATGTGGAAATTTCAAACATAATTGAGTTAAAGATCATTTAAAACACATACATTTGGTCACAAGTTGCTGCTGAATATAATGTTTAATATTTCAGGGGGATCCTGGGATTGAAGGTCCCATCGGACGTCCCGGGTTAAAGGTTTGCTGAGGCCGTTAGTTGCTGACTTTTGGTGCTGTATACCAGTGGTTCCCAAATGTTTTGGCTTTTTCAACCAACAAATCAAAAGTCGAGGAGACCGACTCCAACTTTTGCAAGAGCCTTGTCAATCATTCCATGTTTTTTCCATCTATTTATGACCACTGTTTTTATTTTTTTGTAAAAGTTATTGCAAAAAATACGCAATTGGCAATCATTTTTAGAGTTAATGAAATTTCTGCAGCTCTTCTCACTTCCTAACACCAGCTTTTAGGAACCACTGCTGTATACTGCGGTTACACAATGCGTATTATTTTTAAAATCTTATAAATTTTTTTTCATTCTGCTTAGGGGGAAATTGGTTTTAAGGGTGAAAAGGTGAGAGCTAAATCTTTCTGCTGTTCTGTTCTTCTGTCGAGCTAAACTAAACTGAGTTTAACGAGTTTGATTCATCTTAACAGGGAGAACGTGGCTTAATTGGAGCAAAGGTAGGGTGGCGTCCTGTCACGTTTGCCTACATGTTTTCTTATATTTAGCTCTGTTATTTAATATTCCCATTCATGCTGTCAGGGTGTGGCCGGAGCACCTGGAAGGAACGGAACTGACGGACAAAAGGTGAAAATTAAGATGTTTGTCACCACAGTAAAAAGGTTTTATGTGCTGACGTCACACAAATTAATTTTGGGGATTTTCAGGGTAAAATAGGCCGAATTGGAGCTCCTGGTTGCAAAGGTGGTCTAGGTGACAAGGTAAAGTTGGTCTTTTTTATACAGAATTGTTTTTGTATCATGTTCATAGTCCCAGTGTTTGATGATAGTCTGAATAAAATCATGACGACAGCTTGAATATATGAACCACAAGTTTCATCATTTATCACCAGTATAGCTGTAAAGAGCTGTCAGATTTCAAGCTTTTTTTGTTTTTCTGAACCAATGATTCTTTGTTTTTTGTTTTGTTTTGAAGGGACCGGATGGGTACCCAGGAGAATTTGGCATGCCTGGACCCCAAGGTGGCGAAGGAGAAAAGGTGTGAATCAAATCAAAACTTAGATCTTGTGATTCAACACACACACACAAAAATGACCTAAGTGGAAGTTTGTTTTTGACTGACAAAGACTAAGAGGAAAACCTAAATGTGGCCACTACAGCTGAAGAACAGCAAGAATAATTTCCAGTGTAACCTGATGAAAAGATCACTTGAACAATGTGCTCGAGCAGAAATGGTCAATAATATTTTTGAAGACAATATTTAGAGCAAATGAAAATGGGTCACACTGAAACGAGAGTAAAAAGAGTCTAAATCATAACTTTTAAGTTTTATGTCAAAAGAGTTCATTTGTTAGTGTTTGTGTTGTTCAAACTTTATCTCATTAAAACTAAACGGCTTGAACATTTTTTACCTGCCGTTCTGGAAAAAATAACTCTCACATGTTGGGTATTTATATATACCTCAAGGATGGGAGGAAAGCAAAAAATGAAAATAAGTAACATAAAGAAAAAGAGCACCAAAATAGTAAAATTTAAATAGTACAAGTACTAAACAGTTATCAACTCTCAGCCAAACATACACACACACACAGCCCTTATCCTAAAGTAATGCATCCTTCAGATGATGACAGATGTATTGTTGATAATCGATGTTTCATAATGTGAGTGCAAAGGATTATTACCTTAACTTCAGGAGCTGATATCACCAATATCCAACAACCTCCTCACCACAATCAGCGTCTTCTCCCAGTCCACTGGTCCAATGGTACGTCTGCTGTCCTACACCACCTTTAGAAACTGGATGTCCTCTCAGATACAGGTCTGCTGTTTGTCCAGAAAAGACTATGTCTGTCCTTCGTCAGTGCAAACAAATGTCCCAGTCTCTCAACGCTTAGAGAGAACCTGTTCTTCTTCTTTTACTTTTTCCCCTCAGACTTGCTGCTCTGCAGTCTGTGCTTCATATCTCCCACCTGCCCTGGCCTTGACAGGAAGCTGATATTGAAGCAAAGTCAGGCCTGCAGAATGGTGCTTCACCATGAAGCACCTAGGCAGTTGTGTAGCAGCAGAGGGCTGTGGGTCACTGGGCAGGTCGGTGGTGGTGAGAGGAAGGTTCCTGAGGTCAGCTGACCTTTTCCTGGAGTACCAGAGCCGGCCTTTCCCTCCACAGGACTCAAATCACAGCCTTTCCATCAGGTTATCTCAGAAAGAGAAGAAGAAAAGAAAAATAAAGGGTTAACACAACTCTCAGTGAGTGTTTAACACAGGGGAGGAAGCCTTCTGGGGTGTTTCTGGAACAGAGTAAATGTTTCAAAATAAACTTAAGTCCTGGGACTTCTCATACACACAACACAGTCAGTCTTGAAAAAAAACACATTTTCTCTTTTTTCTTAAAATAATCTGAGCGCCTGTTCTGTAAGGTCCTGAAACTGTGAACACAAAATAAAAGAAAGGAGGAAAAAAAAACTGTTTTCACCACCTAGAGGTGAAATGAAGGCTGAATAAAATCACAGATGTAGTTAGCTTTTTTGCTAATTTTGTTTTTTCCACTTTTTTCATCTCCTTTACTACAGACACACCTTTGAATTCTCAGTGACACATCAGAGTTTCAGATTTATAACAAAAAAGGAAAACTCAAACTTCTCACCAGGTTATTTCAGAAGCAACCCTTGTTCATTTACTTGTGGTAGAGCGAGTGACAAGCATTCACCAACATCTCTCTCCTTGTGTTTTATACCAGGAGGTGAGAATACAGACTGAGTTCTGTGGACCCAGTTCTTGAAGCATCCTTCTGTTGATTAATCTGTCAGGCAGACGTTTGTTTCTGATGCCAAAGTTTTGTAGAATTTCAGAAACAATTAGGTGGAATGAGTCAAAACTGTCTTTTGTGGCATTTGTTACAAGCTTGCTAGCAGTGGACACAGGTTCATACAGAGTGTGAAAGTCTAATGGAGTTGTAACCATATTGTCAACAAAACAGAAAATATTTATTCATTCCCATAATTTTTGTTCACACAGTCCACCGTGGGCCCTCAGGAACCAGCAACTGTTTGGGTTTTTCTGACCCCATAGTGCTTAACAGGTTTACCTGAAGCCACCTTAGTCGATGGGTGTGCATGAATCTTACCTCAAGCAGACATCTCCGATGAGGGGAAGTTAGTACTTTAACTCCTCTTTACTCTGCCCAAGAGGAAGATCTACCTTCTGTCACTCTGAAGACTCGGACATGAACTCCAGTCAAACAGTGTCAACCAGCTCCCTCCAGCCCCACAATAAGACATGCAAATTACCTTCTATTCCTTTAATTTTGATTTACTAAGCCTCCTTGTTTTACTCAAAAGAAGTCTTATGTGATTAATTTGGGATTTTGAGTTCTTTGTGATGATCATGGACTTTCTTCCTCCCTTCTCTGTAATCTAAGGTTGAGGATTAGATGGTGGAAGGTTATTCCAGGATGATCAGTCACTGGCCACTTTGTCCCCGACGGCCACTCCAGTGATCCTGCTGACAACGCCAAGTTGTTGTGGAAAAAATCCAGGCTCAAACTGAGACTCTTCTTACGTTTAGTGCACTTGCCTACAAGAGAGAGCAAACACATTCTGAGAGCGCTAACTAACAGTGTTTGTCTGTTTATTTGTTGCACTTTCCCCGTTACATCCAAGCAGCTGGCTGCATCAGAACTTTGGGATACTCCACTAGACATGATACCTGAGACAGAATCCAGTTTCAACCAGTCCTGTGGCATCTAAGACCTTTGCCAACAGCCATGTGCTGAAAAATACAGACTGGTTTTCACTCCAAGTCTATGAGAGCACCTAAACACAGATAAACACATTCTTAAAGGTTACATGAGTGCATCAAACATCATTAAATATTATATTTTCCCTTAACAACTACTGCGATGGTCTTGCGACCTGTCCAGGGTGTCCCCCGCCTCTCGCACAGTGACTGCTGGAGATAGGCACCGGCTCCCCGCGACCCG
>JAOXNZ010000188.1:10097322-10119274 GCA_028566095.1 Kryptolebias brasiliensis | reverse complement strand
TGACAAGACATACACACCCCACCACCTTTCATCTTTTGCATGCATTATATTCTGTTAGTATTTTATAAAACTTTGTCGTGGCACACCTGGTTGTCTGTAGCAGCAGTTTGATAGCACCTTGGAGTTAGTAAAAACAAACAAACTAAAAAATCTAATAAATTTGTCAGTTAAATGAATACTTGGGTTGCATCTATCTTGATTAACTGAGTTAGTGTGATACTGAGAGGACTCTCCATGAACAAAGTAGTTTACCATGAGGGTATAATCCTGTCTTCACTCAAGAGCCGGGTCTTTCAGTTGTAGAAGCAAATGATGTGCAGTAAAAGGTACAGAAGTCAGTCAAATAGGGAACCTGTTTTTTTTAGGCATTTGTGATTATATAGAAAGACAAACTAATAAAAAAATAAAAAATAAAAAAAATCCTAAAACAATCTGGGAGTATGGCAGAAGTTCTAGTATACAAGTTTCCAGGGTAAAATGAAGCAAACTGAGCTCAGAAAGGAGGGATTCAGTTGGTTTAAGGGAATCTGAGAGTTCAAAATGGTTCTGAATGGAGCAGATTTACATGCAAGCAGGAACTACTTCAGTTCAAAACCCACAGGACAACATTTAGAGGGGGAACGCTGAAACATCACACTTGAGTTATGATGTGACGATATCCCTTGTTACAGAAATGGACGAAGGAGAGATGCGGGTTAAACCGTATACAGCATTGTTGTTTGACAGCCTAGTATCCTGCATCGATGCTGATTGAGCGCCGGGTCACATGTTCGATCTCTCCAGGGACGTATTCACAGAAGTTGGTCTGGTACTTGGCCAGCATTTTCAGCATCGGTCGCAAGTTGGACCACCACTGAACCCTGGGCATCCGATGTCTGAAGAATAGAGATTACTGATCAGTGATCCTTCTCTAGGCGTTTAACAAAAACAGACAGTTTTGTTTGCACCACTCACTCAAAGTCCGTTATAACCTTCAGATCCATGACGGGGATGAACGAGACAACCTTCCTGTTGAGGCCGAGCACGCACGCCGATTCTGGCGAGTTTGCAAACACACGGCCTGAGGAGAGAAATAAAACGACGTCAGCAAACCTCCGTTGTTTGATTTGTGTTCATGTTCTCTATGAATGTAAATTAACCTTGTCTGAAGTTTTCTTTCAACTTCTCTGAAATCCACTGTGTAGCCTTGACACCTAACTTGGTGCCAAAATTTCTATCAAAGGGAGTAGGAGCGCCTCCCTACAGCACAAATACATATACTGAGTACAAATATGTTCAAGTAAAACATCTGATATTGCTATTAATTAGCAAAGAAGTGTTTTGGCAACTGTACCTGCTGGAGGTGTCCCAACACATTGACTCTGCAATCAAAGACGCCCTTCCCCTCTTCTGTATACAGCCTATAAATGAAGTCTGTCGAATAGTTCTCATGGCAGTTTTCATTCCTGTTATGAAAAGGAAGATGAACAAACGTCTAACATTAGTGCGCTCAACAACCAGACCTAAATATGTGGTTCAAACTTGCATGGAAAACCCTGTATATAAAATTCAAACTTTGTACAAACCTGCCCTACGTGACAAATTATTTTTATAATCCCAAGACATTTAGTTTCAAATTTAAAAAGCAAATAATTTGTGTCCTAATGCTTTGTTTTCTGATCAAATACCTACAAACTAAGGTAATCCTTTAGTGTTTAGCAAATATTAGCATGTTAACAAAAAGACCCTGATAAAAATCTGTTTACCATCAGAATATCAGTGTCGTCTTTGTGATAAATATGACTTCAAAGGCCCTGGTCACACCCAGGTTTATAATCCACGTCAGATGATCGCAAGAGGACTCCTGATGCATGCACTGGAATGAGCTGCATGCACTGGAATGAGCTGCATGCACTGGAATGAGCTGCAACCAGAGTGGCAACAATGCTCTGTGCACTTAGGCTCTCAGATGACATCATGTCGCTATAATCCTGCACATAACCTGCAGTTTGCAACAATCAGCAGATCTAATAACGTTTCTACAAAGTCCTGAGTTACATTTAGAAACATGTACAGTGTTATATTTGACCTGGATGATAATCTAAAACGCTTCATATTTGTTTGAGTTGCATTTAGTTTTGTATTTTGACAGAGTGAAATAAAATCGGTACATTCATTCGATATGTTTTTTCAACCCCTGTACAGTTTTCAGTGTGAACTGGTTTGCAAAAATGTGCTGAAAACCTTTCAGATCACTGTAAGGCGTGCCTTTACTGCCTGAACTGCATTTTCATGTCCTTTTTAATGTAAAACAAATTCTTTCCAGATGACAACCTTTTTTCTCCCCATTCTGACAAATACAACAACACGTTTTTAAGGAAGAGGTCTGCTTTAACCTCCTGTGGCCTTCGGGTCAAATTGACCAAAAGTTACAAGGGCTTCTCTACCTCTCTCTCTCTTTTGACGGCTTCAGGAGGGTTAATTATTTACACCAGGAGTTAGAGGAAGAACCCAACACTTTGCCAATTTACACACCTTAAGACTAGACCTCTCTGGATGTCCTTCTTCATCTTTTCAGCCAAATGCTCCACGTTGGTCTGTCAACAGCACACGTTAAGAGATGAGATAACAAAACAACTAACAAAAAGAAACGGAGGCTTTTTGAAATGTCCTTTTGGACTCACCCTGAGGTCATGAATGTTGAATGGTTCTTCAAAGATGTAAGCAGCATCAGCACCCACAGCTATCCCAGTGGTGGTTGCCAGATAGCCACAGTAGCCACCCATTGTCTCCACCACAAACACTCGTCTCTTGATGCCAGAGGCGGACTGCTTGATCTTGTCGCACCCCTGACAAATGATTTGACACGTGAGAAGAATTTATGAGACAAACTCAGTTAAGCTTAGAAGTGTTGTGTGTCAACTCTAAACACAACTAGTCTTATATACGCTAAAGGAGATAAACTGGACTTTTTGTCTCCATCTTTCTGCCTTCAAATTTTGAGGCTCCAACTGAAACCCTATTCTAAATATATCCAAACAGTTTGTCCTGGTAATAAAGCTGCTTATCTTAGATGTAATGTATTCTGGTTTGGTCTCTTTTCACTCTGAACCTGATAGAGCAAAACTGCACAATTAAAGTGTGCAGTCTGCTCAGAGTTACCTCCATAGCAGCGTTGACAGCAGTGTCTGCACCCAGACTGAAGTCAGTTCCTGGGACGTTGTTGCTGATGGTGGCTGGGATGACACACATGGGGATGCAGAGCTCATCGTAGTGACTGCGGGCTTCATACAGCTGCAGAACTCCTTCATATCCCTTTCACAGTGGCAGACAGATAAATTGAAACTCTGACACTCTAAATCAGGGGTAGGCAACCCTGGTCCTCCAGTGCCACTATCCTGCATGTTTTACTTGTTTCTCTGCTCTAACACACCTGATTTGAATCAATGGGTGATTAACAGGCTTCTGCAGAACATGAAGAGATAATTGAATCACTGAATCAGGTGTGTTGGAGCAGGGAAACAAGTAAAACATGCAGGATAGTAGCCCTCAAGGACCAGGATTGGCTACCCCTGCTCTAAATTAATCTACTCAATGAGTTTGAAGGTATGAAGTCTTGTCGTAATGTACCTCAAATCCTCCTATAACGAGCAGAGCGGAGATGTTGAACTTGGCAATGTTTTCTGCAATCTTCTCCATGTTTGTTGCAGGACAGGTTCTGATGAATGGGACATATATGGTGTCATTCTTTTTCCAACTCTAGCAATCTCAACGTTAGATATTTTTTAAGTCTCTCTTGTAACAGTTAAAGTATAATTGAGATTACTTTAAATGAATGAAATAAAAACCTGTCCTCTTCCTCACCGTTTTGTTCCCAGCAGTGAGCCCCCCTGGCCCGTCCATCCAGCCACATTGTGCCATTTCATCTCAAATATCTAAACAGAAATACAAAAGAACAGTTTCTTCTCACTTTCCTACAGGTTAATATGCTAAAAAATCACATCTACGTGAATAAAAATGCAGTCCCACCCCATCGTTGGCGAGCCCTTCAAATCCATCATGGACCCCGTAGACCTTGTGCCCGTGAGCAAGTAAAACTCTGGTGGCTGACCTCACCGCTGCATTCATCCCTCCAGCCGGAGCGCCCACATTCAGAATAGCCACGGAGAAATTGCTCTAAAGGAGCAAGAGTTAGGCACAATACATGTTCCATTCTGTGGCTCTTTTACACATTTTAGGGCCAAAAATGTTCCAAGTTTGTGACAGTCGAACCTCAGTCTGGACCGGCTTCGGGAAGGCAAGAAGTTTGTAGATGTTCCAGTTGTTCTCAAAACTCCTACAGGATCACAACATATTTTAGCTGTATGCATTTGCAATGAAAGGAACCACAAAAATCAGATCCATGTCTCAGCTCTTACCCTCCCCGCAGTTTAACGGCTTCCTCAAACCTCTTCTCATTCATGGCCTTCTGCACCAGCTTAGTCTGCAAAAGATGGCGCAGATTCAATGACCATCCCCCCGCCACCTCGCATGTTTTCTGTGCTCATTAAAATCAATAAAAGAGGAGGGGAGGGAGACTCACCATATCCACACACTCCATAAGAGGCAGGCGGACCGCATGGTTGCCCGACAGACCGATGACACAGGCTGGGGTCTCAGGAGTAGCCTCCAACAGGGCAATAACTGCCTCCACACCCAACTTGCTGCTCTGAAAACACACACGTTCACAGACATGGAAGTTACAAAGTGCTGACAAAAATGGTGGATGACGAAAACATGCAAGTTGCATTCGGTGAGGTTTTAGTAATCCGTTAAAGAAGCACCCTGGCGGTTGTTCAGCTCACATATTTGTCTTCACCTGATCACCACCAGGTGCTGTTCTGATCATTACGTTTTTACATGAGATGTTTTGTGACCATCACGGATATTGTTGGAATCACGTGGGAATGGTGGCAACTGCCTGACCCATATTTTTTATGGTTAAGTTTTATCATATGCCACTGGCCCTGTGAGCTCATAAACTGAGCAGTGTTGTATACACGGTGCAGTGAAGCGACAAGTTCCCAGAACTAAAAATAGTGGAGAGCAAAGAAATGCTCTATTGTAGCTGCACTTAATGGACAGAGGGGTTTGGGGCAACAACAACAACAACATAAAAATCCAAATCAAAGCAATTTTAACTTCAATTATCTGATAGGAATAGTTTAGTAAATACCTTTTTCTTAAGGTTGTATGAAGCCTTCTCAACTGATAGTTTTGTGTTTAAAAGCAAAATAGGTATTTTCCCTAAAATCCTAAAAAAATTGATATAGAGTCCAATTGGAAATCAAATTGGGACCTTCATTAGAACTAAATCGGTTTTGGAAATCGGTGGCAAAGCCTTTAAGGGGGAACTGAAGTCAGTTATGTAGACTGAGGAGAGACACTCGAGGAAGGCATCTTTGTTAAACTGGACTTGGGACGGTCACTCAAACAATCAAACACAGCACAATCAGCAGCTCTACTTTCACCTTTATACATGCAAGCCTGCCAACTCACATCATGATGCCTGGGGTAGCCAGAGACGCACGGGCGATTTAATCAGCAGCCATGCTGCTAAAACACCACTATAGGTTAAACACCTGAGACCCTTCAGTCACATCTGACCAAGCATCTTCAAAATCCAGAGTTTTTCTACTTAAACTGTTAACATTATTATTACCTGGACAGCTTAGATCTTACACAGCTAAGCAAATTATGAGGTTTGCCTAGAATGAATAGAGATATTAAGAAATTGTAAGTCCCCTCCAATAAAGCAAAAATAATTTATTGTCTACGTGAATAATCCTGAGTCAGATTTCTCACCAGTATTCTGTCAAATGCAGATGGAAGTCCTCCTCGCTGGACGTGTCCGAGCACCGTCACTCTGGTGTCGTAGCCCAACCTTTTTATCACCAGCTTCAAACACATGGAAGGATGTTAGTGAACTACATATATATTACATTACACTGGCAAACATATAACTAAACAGCACAGTCATTATAAGTGGTATAAAATCCTCAATTGATAAAACTCACATCTTTTATGTAAGTTGAAGAGATGGGCTTGCCATGGGAATCAATGGCTCCCTCTGCAACAATGATAATGTTGAGTCTTGACCCCTTCGTGCGGCTCTAGAAGTTGACGGAAATATATTTTAGATGGTAAGTAAAAAAGGACAACTCTGTGTCCAAGCTGTTTTAAGAAACAGAAGGAGCGTGTCTATATTTGTATGACCTAAAACAGATTAAACCAACAGACATGATGGATTTGTTTGTGCATGCGTGTCCTACCTTTTCAAGACGTGCACACATGTGATCCTCCCAGCCCTCGAGCGGAGGAGATTCTGGTATAAAGAGCCAGTCTGCTCCAGATGCCAGCGCTGACACCAAGGCCAGATAGCTTGAGTAACGACACAATGATATTACATTTATTTGTTATATTCATCAGCAGTGTATGAGGAAAGGAAAAATAAAAAAAAAGTGTTGCTTACCCACAGTGGCGACCCATGACTTCAAGAACAAAAGTGCGCTGGTGGCTGTAGGAAGGAATAAAACAGCAGCGTTGAAAGAGGCCAAAACATTTTACATCCCAGACAGGATACGGTAAATATGCTGTAATGAGGTGACTGGATTATGGGTCTAAACTAGTGGTTCCTAAACTTTTCACCCTTAAAATAAAAGTCAGTCTCGTGAACCCGACTATTTCCAGATGTAGTATACAAACATTGCTAATAAGCCATTTAACCTAAAGCCAATTATTATTATTTTTTAAATCAATTGTGATTACTGTTTTTACCTCTTTGTAAAAGTTAGGGCTAAATATGCCATAAGTCATTTTTAAAGTTATTTAGATTTCTGTAAATCGACTCCCCCACCTGGTGTTTTGTGAACCACATTGGGGTCCTAACCCCAACCTTAGGAATCACCGTCTAAACACTTTGTGGCACCATTAACAGTAAACCTTACTGATATTAATATATAAAAAGGAGTCTAATTTAAGGCTGAGACTAATGGCTTTCATTGTGTTTGCAGATGGTTTGTAATTACTCTTTATTTTTGTATATTCTGTGTAAGCAACAATCAGAACCAGAAAGACTTTTGTTTATCAGATATGATGAACATCAGCAGCAGATGATCAGATTTAGGAAGCAGGAACCAAAGAATATTTCATTTTCTGCTGCTCAACCAGTAACAGCAGTGCAACTGTGGTGAAGAGGTATTAAGAAATATTGAATGACATTGCAATAACTGTACCTCTGAGCAGTGGTCATGATGGCGTCAATGATCTCCATGATGCGATGCAGAGCGGAGTCGGCGCCGATGGTCATGTCGGTGCCGCAGAAGTCGTTGTCTATGGAGCCCACGAGCCCGACGATGTTCAGGTGGCTGTACTGCTTTGCCAGCGTGTCTGTGATCCTTCCTGAAGATGCCCGCGCGATATTATCAACAGGAATTTCATTTCACCCCGCGTGTCCGACGTGGACTGTTACCCCGACGTGAGCAGCTTACCTTTCTGCACGAGCTCATCCAGCAGGCCGCTCCACTCACTGCGGAAGATGTTGGCGCCGGTGAGGCTGCCGTCTCCGCCGCACACGCACAGGTTGGTGATGCCTTTCTTCACCAGGTTGAAGGCGGCGGCGATCCTGCCCTCGCGGGTCGTGAAGGCCTTGCAGCGGGCGCTACCGATCACGGTTCCACCCTGCGACAGAAACGTCAGGGAAAAACCAGGATAATGCAGCTCTGCTTCCTAACTTTGGGATCACAACAGAAAAGTGAAAATCAGGCTTTTCAACCGGAGAACCACTGCTGCAGGAATAAACAAACTAGAGTTACTTGAAGAGACTTTATAGGTTAAACATAATAATAAAATCTATAAAGCGCCTTTGCTTTAAATTAAACCAATTCAAAACAAATATGGCCACTCTTCCTCTGAACTGTGCAGCTTGCAGACTAAAAGCACAGGAAGCAAAGCTCTGGAGGTGAGAATGCATGAGTAAAATATAAAATTCAGAATAAATACAGTGAATAAAGAAGCACTGATCCTTACGCCACAATAGGTTTGTTTTACAAGAGTTTATGTTGTGACTAACACTAACGTCTGCCCATATTCTCTGGGATTCCTGATACAAACGGGCGGCTCCTTTTATTGCAGTAATAAATTTTTTACCTACCAGCTGGATAATGTTGCTCACACTCTGCCAGTGGGCGAGCTTGATGTTGTCTCCGCCATCAACCAAACCCTGGTAACCCTGAGAAGTCACGAGAACAATGTGATGCATTCCAGCTGAACAGGAGTAAAGACTGAATCTTTGATTGGGTCCTGAAGGTGCATTTACCTCGTGGATGAGATAAACCTTGGCCCCCACGTAAATGCCCATCCTGGTCACAGCTCGGACGGCGGCGTTCATCCCTGGGTGAAAATCAGCAGCACAAAAAGCCTTACAACTCCACCTGAATTACAGACAGCCTGTTGCATCACAGCTCCTTATGAGGAAATTAAACTGTCCGCCAGATTTCTTTATCAGCCGTTGGGCAAAGGTGCCATTGGTTTGGAGAGGTCTAAAATCCCTTTGAAAGGATTTGCCTGAACAGATCAGGACAATCGGGGCTCAGCGCGACAATCTAAGCCTTCCATCATTATTGCATAATTGTATGAGCGCGTGTGTCTGAGCTGGCTGTGATTGTTTTTGCAGAATCATCCTTATTTGCTGTATTTTAATAGGAGTTAGTGATTTTAAGTTTAGGAATATAGCTTCAAATAACTCTTTAAGTACTGCATTTGGAAGAAAACAGGAAACAAATACCACTAATTTAAAGCTAACAGTGGCTTAAATAGTAAAAAAACAGGCAAATTCTGCAACCATCATTATTCATCAGGACTGGTGAAATCTTTAATTTAGGTCATAACACCAGCTTGAAAGTTCTTCTACTTCAAATGATAAATTCATTCACTAAATATAAGCTGTGATGTTTTAAACTAATAGGTGATGAATTACAGAGGCTTTATTGCAGTTTTATTGCTTTAAACATGACAACCAGTGATAGTTTAGTTTTACCTTTAGGATTGTGCATTGGTTATTTTTACTATCTTCAGCTGTGAAGTAAATATCAGATTGCATGCAGGATCCATCGCTTTGACCACAGAGGGCCTCATGTTTCAGGGCCTCTACGTCCCACTCCCATAAACACACCTTTAAACTAGGATTTGCATACAATAATAGGGTTGCATCCGCGTGCCATTTGTGCCCTTTGAACCCTGAGTGGATCATTAACTGGACATTATTTAATCCGCATTATGACAGTACAGGAGCAGATTCAGTAAAAACAACATTAAAATGCAGCCATCGAGCTGTAAACAAGCCCCCCACCCGCTCGGTTGGTGTTTATATCAGAATCAGCTGCAGCTTAAAGGGTTTTAATGCGACCTGAGGTGCGTTTAAGGTCACCTTGTGCATCTCCGCCGCTGGTCAGCACCGCCAAGGCCCGACCTGCCCCCGTCATCTTCAGCTTCTCCAAGTCCATTGAACACATCTTGACCCGCTCACACCTCGACAAACAAACTGGGTTTAAAAAAAAAAAAAGCAAATAAAAAAACAAAAACAAAAATCCGTTATCTGGATGAAACAAAACACGCTCCAGCCGTAGCTTCCTCGTTTGCAGCGGGTTCAAATGTTTTAATGGAACCGTGAACCCCCCCAACCGAAACGCCGCCCACTTCTGGCTCCGCCCACTCCGACACAGGGAGTGGGCGGGGTGCGCTCGTTTTACAACCCCGGCGCCGCCCGGAGCAGATTGCTTGTTTCTGGATTCAGCCCCCGCCCTTTGAGCCGAGCACGTACACCACGGATTAATTACGCCAGCTGTGATTAGGCTAATCGTATCAGAACAAGATAAGCGTTTAGACGCGGCTACTACCCCCCCGTTTAACACGAACAAGCGTTTGTATTTAAAATGCGAGTTTTTGCGTTGATTGCGTTTAGTTTGGTGCGGTTTCGGCTGTTTCCGGTTATTCATCGAGCGTCAATCAGTGAAGGGGCGGAGCCTAAAAACATCCGCAGTTTCGCTGAGAACGTGACAGAGCGCACAGCAGCAGCTGGTGTGACGAAATACTGTAGTGTTACTACAAAATACTTACAGCGGGATTCAAAACATGACCCTTCAGGCGTGACTTTTACCCAAAAATGTGAAGAAGGACGAAAATGAGTTTAGTCTTTATGAAATTCACTGCTTTTCTTAAACAATACCAAGAAATATTCAAATTAAAATTCACAAATTTACCTTTCTTGATTAAAATGTGTGGCCCTATTATTGAACATTATTTTTCCTCATTATCTGTCAGTCTAACCTCCAATTTGACTAAATTGTTTTTTTGTTTATTGTATTGGAAATATGTTTTAATGTGTTTTGAAGTTAGGAGGAAGTAAATACATCACAAGATCAACTCAGGAGACATAAAACAATCAGATGTTTTTGTCAAAGTTGAATATTGTCTACATCAATGCATTACAGGGATAAAAATTATTCACCAAAAACAAAGAGTTTGTTTTTTGGCATTCAAAAAGTAAGAATGAGCTCTTATTTGTCCTTATTTGTTTATATATTTAAGATTAGATGAAAAGTTCAGCAGTAAAGGTTCCTTGATTTTTGAAGTCAATTTAATAATTTGTAACCAAGGAAGTTTTATCAAATAAATAACCAGCAAATTATATAAGTGAAGATTTTCCTTTAGGAGGAAACGTTGATCTGTCTTTCTTTTCGTGTCTCGTCTCTAAAGACTTGCTGGTGAAATTGTATAGAATTGCATCCAAGTAGAACATCTGGCGCACCTCATTTTTGCAACGACTTCAATTTTTATCACCTCCCATTTGTTTTAAAGCCTAGACCCCCATCAAAGATCGGGCAGAGATGGTTTTTACAGGAGTGGACATCTCAACAAGTTCACCTCAAGGTCAGAACCAGCAAAAAAATGCTCAGAGAAATCCCTAAAAGCCCCAAAAACTCCCATGTCAGGACATTTAGAAAATGGATGGCTGCTTTACGAAAACTGATGTCTGTTTTAATAACATCGAAGGACAGAAGCGGAGACGTTTACTGCGTTCTGTGATCCTGTTTTTGGACATTATTCAGGACGTTTATTGTAGCTCAACACAAATAATTCAGCTGAATGACTCACTTACCTGCAGAGTCAGAAAAACAACAAGATCCGTGTGACAAAAGAGGCAGACCACCACGTTTGGAGTACAGTACGTCAGCATTTATTCCATGCAGCTGTTTGCTTTGATTTTATTCTCCTATTGCACTGTACACTGAATAATACAGGAAACGGACAGGATTGGTTGATCATAATGCCATTCGACAGGGAACGAGGAAGGGCAGGTTTGGAAATGAGAGCAAAATAATAAATTGAAAAATAAAATAACGGTTCGATACACAGAAGGAGGCAACATGATGCCCACAGTTAGAGAAACAAATTCACAGAAATTCAGATGCAAGTTATTGATGTTTGATTAAAAATGAGAGGAAGGGAGTCACCGCAGACGTGGAGAAGTTGGCTTCACGCCGACTTCTGACGGCCTTCGATGAGATGATATAGCTTTAGGGGAAACTCGATGTTTCTAACTACTTATGTCTGCTTACTCAACGATAATCTAAAAGATGAACAGTCCCCTGCAGGGTTGGATAATATGACGCTTTTGTTCCACCGTACAAATACTGTTCCCTCACCCGTTCATTGTGCTTCCTTTAAAACCACAGTTTTTAGGAAAAATAAAAATTAAAAAAAGTTGGTCATGACGTTTCTGAAGCTGCCTGAAATGATAAAGAACACTCCTCCCGACCAGTCGTTTCAAAATAAATTAAGTCATTAATCAGGTAGGCCAGCTACTAAGAGAAAAACAAAAACAATAAAGATCAAAATTAAATTAAAAACATCACAACAATCATACTTCACAGGATGTAAGCCGGAAAGACAGCGTTATTAAGAGCTCGATCAGATCACCCAGCCCGCCGAATTATACGAGGGGATTTCACAAAAACAAGAGAAACAAGGGGAAAGCTGCTGCTGCTGCAGGGTTTTCAAAACTCTCGAGCAAAACCTAATTCATCCATCAGCAGAATTTTAGATTCTCCTTTTGGAGTAGTGTTCAATACTGATAGAAGTCGTTTCTTTTTTAACCAGTCAGAGCTGTGTGATATGAGACGGGACAAAGAAGAACAGAAAGAAAGAAAAAAACCCCCCAAAAAACCCAGATCTTGCTGCAATTTTTACATTTGTTTATATACAGGAATAACACTGAGGTGTGAAAACCGAGAGCAGCTTGAAGCCCCTCGTCTCTGGCTGAAGTTCCAGATGTTCACAAACACTGGAGACGGCGTCGTTACCGCTCACTGCAACCCCGGCTGACGAGGTCATCGAGGATGACAAACGAGGATTAAAAAAGAAAGAAAGATGCTCTCACAAATGCAGTATCCCTCTTCAAAGACGATCAGTTGAAAAAAAAAAACATATTGCTGGGATTTTTAAGACTTGGATGATCATGATAAGCAACTAAAATTTTGCTAAATCATTAAAGAAAACAGATGTTATTTTGTTTCTTTTTTTTACAAACGGGAGGTAAATTAAGTGCGTAGCTATCGCCATCTAGTGGCTGTTGATATATTGCTGTCAATCAGCAACACAAAACCTGAGCGTCAAACTCCAGAAAGGCAAAAAAAATAAAAAAATAAATAAAACAAGGGGGGACAGCTTAAAGTTGGAGCCACCGGTCAGCGTGGGTCAGTCTAGCCAGCTAGACGTCCTGCATCCTGAGCGAGCCTCACCTGAGAGCCAAACTGCTTATAAATATTGCTGTTTGTTATTACTATTATTTTAAAAACAGCACAGACGATGACAATTATTGTGTTTCTGACTAGAAAACGATACGTGGGACACGCCGCACCTCTCAAAATGAAAAAGGGATACTGCACCTGGGACGCAACTAAAACCATTTAAAACGTTCATTACAGCGATAAAGGGTTTGAACATCAAGGCTATATGTAAGAGCTTTTTTTTCCTTTTCACTTTTTGAAATAGTCCCGCACGGTCCATTTAATATGTGCCGGTCGAAGAACATTCCTTCATACGATAGTTGGTCCAGTCCAGTTTCACAGTCCTCGAACAATCCTGAGATGAGACTTGAAACTGTAGTGTCTAATGATGAGGAAGAGGGGCTTATTGTTCACATACGCACACTCAAACAAATGACAACTCCCTTTAAGAACTCTGGTTGTGACATCTGATTGCTGATGATGTGTCCTAAAGAGGAGGGTATTTTTTTTGTTTCGTTCGAAGCTTTCAGCCAGCTCCTCGTCTCTGAAGCTGGTCTGCTTCATGCAGTCTTCATAAAGCTTTTGGTCTTTTTTTTATTTTATTTTATTGCATCTTGCGAGCTGCGCAGGCATGCTTTATCAGCTATGTGTGTGTGTGTTTGGGGGGGGTTATCCTGATGCCGTGAGACACGTACGGAGGTTTCAGAGAGGGAGAAAGTCCCGAGTTGTTCATGCTGGTGTTCATACCGTTTCCATGAGCTCATTGTTCCCTGTTTCAGCCACAGCAGGGACTAAATGAAGTAGCGGAGGAGCAGGAGGAGCAGGAGGAGCAGGAGGAGGGGGTCTCTGCACTGTAAACTTATAATGAAGCAGGTTGGTCAAGGTTGCATGTTTTTGTTTTGTTTTTTAAGGGGGAATTCCCACACAAACAAATGTTGAGAGCAACTGAAAGCCTGTAGTGATGCAGCTCCTCACTGCTGTCGGCCTCAGATACATGACACACTCTCTCATCATCATCATCACCATCATCCAGTCACAGTTAACACACAGTAAGCCCACACTCAGTTTCAAAATGTCAGTTTTTGTTTTTCCTCTGTTCAGATCAGAGAACTCCTGAATTTCTTCTCAAACCTCAGACAAAAATAAAATAAATTAATGTTAAACTATCTACTGTACATTATCATTCAAAAGGATATCCCTGCCATGTGCTGCCTGGATGCAGTGCTTCGATGAGAGGATGAAGGGAGGAGACTACATTGCTATGGGGGGGAGGGGGGGGAGTTGACCATCTTGTCCTCTTATTGCTGTGTTTTTCTGGGAGATGGGGCATGATGGCTGCCAGGCAAAAACAGGTCCGTGCCCGGCCGTGAGCTTCACCACGAGGACGGAGCTCCGACTTTTTTGTTTCTAATGGTGGTGTCGGAGCACTCTGCCTCTGACGAATCACAGTCCGAGTCCCCGAACTGCAGCGGGTTCTGGGTGTCAAACGAGAAAAACAGAAATATTAGTTAGGATCCAGATTGCCTTCAAAATGCATGGAAAACAAAGTCCCAATTCACCGTACTGTGCATTTCTTACAACTTGTAGTAACTGTGCATGAGATGAAGTAAACATTAAGGTTTCTTTTAGCTTAATTTAAAGCTGAGAAATCAAAGTCAGTAGAAAACAGTAGATTAATATTTAACTTACTCCCATTTACAGGATGAAATCTGTTAGGTTTTTTTTTTTTTTGTTAAAACCTGCAGCGGATTTGAGATACACTTCAAAAACTGAAGAAAATGTACTTTATCTTGTTTTTAGTATAAATAAATTATAAAATGTACATTTTAGGAACAACCATTTTACTTTAATCATTTCATTTGTCTTGATAAGCAATTTAGCATTTAAATGTTTCAAATGCACTGGCTTTTCTAAAATTAATAAAAATAGCCACATTTTAAGATTTGTTTGTGGTATAGGAAGTCTTAAACAGCTTAAGACTACTTGAAGCATCAACATTTGTTTTGAAAGCAGAAGTGTATTTTCTAAAATTTAGCATTAAACAAGTAAAATTTGTACTGCACATGCATGGTGTTTACTGGGATCACGCTTTCACCCTTAAAGACAAGTTTAATGCCCGTGTGAGACCTCCTTTTAAAACTCACATTAAATCAGTTTTTATCTCATGCAACAACTTTCTTTTCTCTTATGGTTCAGTTTTGTTCCAGCCCGGTTTAGGATTTGAGATCTTTATGTTCCAAACTGATTTACAGACTGAATGAAAGATAAAAACAGCAGCCAGTCACGGACCTCGTAGCTGTGTTCCTCAGAGCACAGCTTCCCCAACGAGATCTGAGTCTTCACCCGGCGGACGGCGCACTCCTTGTCGGAGAGTCCGTCTGACTGGGTGGAGATGTCGATCGGGATGTCCGGCGTGTGCGACAGCAGCTCGTCCAAGTGCTCCTCCTGACTGGCGCTCAGCTTCTCCAGGGGTCCGCTGTGGGAGTGGTCACTGGTGTTTCCCTCCTCTCCGTCAGAGACCGACAGGTTCTCTGAGCTGAAGGTGGAGTAGGACTGGAAGCTGCTCATGCAGCGGTGAGGTCTGTCAGGAGGCAGAAGAAGAAACGGGCTTCTTGATTTTTATTCAGCAGGGTTTTATTACAATGCGGAAAATATCATTTACTTTAATTGCACTAACTGATTTAATAGTGTTGCAACACATTAAAACGTCAGGTTTGTAAACTAAATGAAACTCTGTATTTTACCTCGGTCTCCTTGGAAACTCTACTTCACTATCCACCTCTCCCTCCTCCTCTTCAGATGACTCATCACCCTGCAAGAGCAGCACAAACGGCTGTTAATCCACTGAAAAGGTTTTCTTTAGCACAAATGTACACGACACATACACTGATTCAGGGCTCACCTTCCTGAGAGGCCTGAGGGTGCGGGGCAGTGAAGAGGGGAGGGGGTGTTTGGGTTGGGTTGGGTCCAGCTGCTGAGGGTCAGCCTTGTTTGTGTCGTCTCCATCTGTATCTTTGTTAGGCGCCCCTGAGGAGGACTGGGTGCTTTCTTGGGCGCCGAGCAGGGAGTAGTGCGGTAGCACCGGTTGGCCGAGTGTGGGAGGGGTCTCCTGACAGTGCAGGCAGCCAGGGAGGGGGTGAGCCTGGCAACAGGGACATAAAGAACCAGCACCTGGGACGGGATTGGAGCCGGTGGATGAAGTCCGCTGCCGCGTGTCGGCGTCCATCGCAGTGGAAATGAGGTCAGGGCTGGAGCCGGAGACACGGCGTTGCATGTGGTCCGTCTGAGGGCTGCGGAGAGCGGCGGCGGGGCCGAAGTACCTCAGATTGTTGGCACAGTTGACCACGGCTTCCTCGCGGCCTTTCAGGGGAAGAAACTGCCCCTCAGTGGGTGGGTGGTGATGATGATGATAATTGTGATGGTGGAACGGTTGCTCCTGCAAAGACTGGGTGTCCTCCAGCGCCCCAGCGACCGGCTTCAACGCACCAGGAAACTCGTTGTGGCTTCCTTTGCTGTTGGCGCGGCGGTGGCGAGGCTTGCTTCTGTAGCGGGTTTTTCCAGGCGGCGTGGAGACTTTCGGGCTGGCTGAGAGCGGTGAAGGGGAGGGGAGGGGGTCAACGCTGGGGATGCCATCAGAGCGAAGCAAATCTGGCCTATAGGAAAAAATATTTAGCAGCGTTAATTATAGAACTTTATTTTCATAGTTTCAAAAAATAGAGACTAACTGGACTTCCTTAATGTTCATTTCAGTCTGTTGTTCCATTTTAATTCTAATAATATTTTAGTCAATTTTGGCTGATATGTTCACTCATCGCTGTCACTACATAGTAGACTAAACAGGGATTTAGAGGCAGCCAGGTGGTGTTGTATTTCCAAAACCTTTCGAATCAATATGCTCCGAGTGTTCACAGTTAGGTGTTGCATAAATAAACAGCAGTAAGATACGATAGGATAGACGTTCATATTGAGGAGATGAACGACATAATTTCGCTGAGAAAATGTAACTAACATTTGTTTTCAAAATATTGACAAAATTTCTTTACACTCATCTGTTACACTTTTGTACTGAATTTATTTACACAAGCATGAACTGCAGCTGTAACTATATCACAACCTTCAATATACTAAAACTGTGAAAAAAACCCCAATTCTGTTCTGTATTTATAAAATACACTTTATATTATTCACCCGTTTCTGCTTGTAATTCTAACTAAATAAACACAAACACTGAGTTATGTATGACCTTTTGGTGGGGGGCATTCCAGGTTTGTGGGAGATGCTTCCTTTTTTCTTGATGAGCTTCTCGACAGCATTGGACCTGACGATGGGTCGGACCAGGTGACGTTTGTAGGACCCGGGATATTTCTTCTCCACCGCCTGCTCTCTCCTACAGAGATACAGAGAAAAAACCAAAAAGGTATTTGTTGCTTGAAATGTTTCTGAGGAAAAGAAAATACTGATGTAGAGACAACCAGTAAATCCTGATTATTTGGAAATGCTTAGGATGATAGTAAAACAAGTTAATGACTTTTGGAACAAAGCATATATCCACATACTTCATAAGTTCCTTCTCTCGGACCTCCAGCTGCAGCATGATGGCACTGAGCTCCATGTACAGGTTGTTGGCTCTCTCCAGCTTCCTCTCGTAGTGCTCTCTGATGTCCAGTGCGTGCCTGAAGGGGGCCAGACGATGCAGAGAAACATTAATCATCCCGTCTCCTAAAAATAGGCACACATGACTGTCACCTTGTTTACGTTTGCTAACAGACCTGAGTTCATCCCTCCTGCGACGGATCAGCTCCTCGTCCAGCCTGTGGATGCACGTGCCTTCACTTTTGATCTTCTCAAAATGTTTCTTCACTTCCTCCCTCCATTCTGCCTGTAATATCAACAGACAGTGAAAACTTTGACTGTCAAAGCAATATGATTTAAATAACTTCAATCTTAAATGTACCCCGAGGGAAGAAGTGCACAGAATCATCTGACTTTTATAGTAAAAGTAATTTGTTTGTTGTTTCAGTCCAAACCTGAGACTTGAAGTAGGTCTCCTGTGGAGTTCCTAGAACATCAGCAGCAGCGATGTCGAGATGTAGGAGAATCTGACGAAATGAAGGCCTGTTTCTGGGCTTGCCTTGCCTGAAACCAGTAAAAAACATTATCTGAAGCTCAAACTGGGCAGGTACTCAAACAGAAGCAGCAGCTGGTAATATTCGATCCAAACTCACCATGTTTGTTTCATGAGGATTTTAAATCCATCTGGGCAGGTGGAGGGGACAGGAAGGTGTAAACTGTTGCTGCCGACGCCCCAAATGATGGCGGAGGAGTCCACGTCTTTGTAGGGAATTTCTCCTGTGAGCAGTTCCCATAACACAACTCCAAATGACCTGCGATACACGAGTAAAGACAGTCTGTTCTCTCAATCATCTCAGATGTACAACAACTAAACAAAGCTCCAGGTTCCTAAAAGATGGTTATTTTTCAAATGTGTTGCGTTACTGCTCACCAGATGTCTACTTTTTCAGACACAGGCTCGTTTCTTATGACTTCTGGAGCCATCCACGCCACTGTACCCGCAAATGACATCTTTGTACTTTTATCACTGAGCTCTTTGGATGTTCCAAAGTCTGAAATTTTCACAGTGTCGTTGTGGGTGACCAAAACACTAAAACACAAAAAGAAAAACTTGTTAGCTTTATGATTGGTGTGTATAATTACAAACAGGGGAAACCATAGACAGTTAAAGCTTGACAGAATGAGTTTCTCCTTTGGTGTGTAGTTGTGTAGTTTTTTTTTTTTTTTTCCCCAATTTGTGACATATTTCACAATTTTCACAGAAGTGCATTTCTGAGTCACCCCATTAGCTAAATGAGACTGACGTTTTCAGCGCTTTCAGCCTGCCATGGTCCTGCTGACTAATATGGTGTTTGGTCCTGCTGCTGCAGCGTGATATTGATTAGAGACACAGCGCTACAGATACAAAACGAAGGAGGATGAGACAGGAGGAGGAGAGAAACGACTCCTTCAATGACACAACTAGCTTGTGGCATTTGAGCAAATGTCAGATTCTCCAGAGCTGAATTGTTGCTGCGGCTTTGATCAAAGACATGTTAGTAAAAGCTGTAGAGCAAAACTACAGCTTTTATTTGCTGACTCGCAACAATGATACATCAGCAAAACATACAATACTTTCTCCCAGACCAGAAGGAAATAACTTCGCTATGCAATCTGCGGTGCTTTCAGTGTACTGTGCAGAAGTTTTAAACTACGCCTCATTTCTTTATTTTTTGCTTCCAAGGAGCCAGAGCCAGACTTCTATAACCTCTTGAAGTGGTCGCAATCAATATTTCTACTGGTTTTCTGAACGTTTTTCAAAGTGTTCATTACTGTAATCTGAAAATACCAACAAAACACTACTCACTTGGGAGACTTGAGATCTCTGTGGATGATCTTGTGAAGGTGTAGGTAGTTCATCCCGCTGGCGATGCCTGAGGCCCAGTCCACCAGCAGCCTGGGGGTCACTTTCCTCCCTGCCCTCAGCACTTCATACAGCTGACCCTGCGCACAATACTCCATGATGATGCAGTAACAAGGAGCCTGGGTGCACACACCCCTGGGATACAATAAAACACAGGAAGCATGTTTATAGACAAGGCAACAAACCAGAGTTTGTGAATAACGCAGACTCAGACCAACTGCAAATCATAGACTTACTTAAAGCTGATGATGTTGGGATGCTTGAGCTTCCGCAGGTGTTTAATGTCCGTCTCTTTCTGCTCTCGCACCTTCTTGATGGCCACCTCCTCAGAGCGAAACTTGCCCAAGAAGACGGCTCCCTGTGCACCGCTACCCAGCCACTGCAGCTCCGAAATCTCCTCAAACGGGACCTCCCACATGTCTGCAGTCAGGTGAATTACATTTCATCACTGAGCCAACAACACAATTTTATTTTGACACTTCTAATGTGACCCTTAGCGTCGTATTAAATAAATATTTACTGTATTGTCACATGAGCTGTAAAAAGAACAATTACAAGCTTATTTTCTAATCTGTTCCTTAAAAAAGTGAAATTTTATGCTTTGAGGACAAACATTTACAGATCACAGCACTTACCACAATATTTAAGGGATGCAACCACAAACAAACACAAAGTAATTGTATTATTAAGCCATGCAGATCAAAAATAAACCTAAAATCCTGCACAATGATGACCTATCAATGATTTAAACATTCAGTAATTTGTGTGCTGCTCTGTCCTCATGATTTTGGAAACATCATGAGAAGGAGCAATACTGCCTGAGCTCGGTGCTGACTGCATGGCTGAACAATGGCCAAATCAGGCCCAGTTTTGTCTGACCTCGCCGCATATCCTTTACTCTGCGTGTCCAGCCTGTACAGGCAGCCCGCAGCAAGGTGAGTCTACCTTTACCAATGACCTGAATTCAAACTGACAGCAGTGCAGCCGCAATAGGCTTAAGCTGGGAACAACTATTCAGTTACGGTTTTCGGAGTACATTTCAGGAGGGAATTGTTTGTTTGTCTCCCAGAAGTCTCATTTTAATTAAACAGAGAGGATTCAGTTTTGTTAAACCGATGCCACACAGAAAGATAAAACCCAGAGCTAACCTTGCTGTTGCAGCTTGTATTCTGTGGAATACGTTTTCCCTATAATGTTCCAGACAGGCCGAAGACAACCAAACAGCCCCTCTAAGAAGCCGCCGGACCCGGGCCCTGCTCTTTGGAAGTGCAGCTTGATGTCATCAGGGTGATGTGGGTGGCCTGGTCTCCCCTCCCCACTTTGGTCCACGGGACAGTCCCCGTCTCCCATCTGCTCGTCCATGCCGCTGCCACACCCGCCGTGCTCACAAGACGCCGGTGACCCCGCTTCCTCGTGATCCTGCTCCTGCAGCTGGAGCACGCTGTTGTCGAAGTGTCCGCCTTCGCTCCGTGTCGAGTCCACGCTCAGGGCGGTGTTTGCTGGACTGACACCCCCCAACACGGAGTCCTCATCCTGGACAGGCGTGTGCAGGGGAACGGGGAGGTTAGTCGGGGGAGCAAGGTCAGTGATAATCTGAGGAGGTAAATTAGAGAATGGGGCTTGAGGAGGTTGGGAGTTGGGTGAGTTTGATTTCTTCGTGGGGTCCCCAACCACGGTGAGTTTCAGCTCCTCCTTCAGCTTCCCCACCAGCAGACTTGGGCACGAAGTCCATGAAAGCACCTCTGGGGAGCTGCCCATGGTGTCACGCATGTGCATGGGCTGCTCAGTGTCGATGAGTTGGACGAGTCCTAACACATCGGTATGTCTGAACGCTGAAAATCACCTGCAGAATGGGGAGATCAACACAGAAAAGAGAAAGAGGTACGTATTAAAATCCAAATAAATCCTTTAAGATGATTGTACTGTAGTCACTTTTCATAAAAACATGAACACGATTACAACAGTTACCACGGTGACATCCCATTACTTCCACAAAGTGAAATGCAATCCTCTCATTTCCTCTCATGGATCCGGGATTGAGCGAGATTATGTTAATAATTATTATTTTAAGTGCAAACGCAGCAGAGTGAAGGCTTAGAGACAAAATGACATTTAAAATAAATTTAAATAATGCTCTGAAACTTAAGGTAAACAGCTGGATTAAACCAACCACATACACACCTACAATAAGACCGAGGCTTTTTCATCTCTGAAGCAGTAACAGTATAGAAAGGATTAAAGGTTGTTCTGTGTATTTAGACTGCTGAGAGTAAAACATCTGGCACACACAAACCTGCAGCTGCAGCAACAAATACAGCTCGTCAGTTTTCTTTAGTCACAGAATCACCAAAAGATCTTTACCATACAATTCTGTAAAGGTTACACAAGACGCTGCTGACCGAGGTCAAAGAAGAGCCAAAAACACAACAGAAAAAGGCAAATTTCACACTGAAGCACGTATTATTCGGATTGTTATAAACCAGCTTTTGTGGTTAATTTAAGAATAATCTTTGAGAAGAAGCCTTAAAGAATAAAATAAAAAAATTTAGTATTTTAAGAAATATTCAATGGAAAGTTTTATAGAACATTGATACATTGAAATAAATTTTAAAACTATATAATTTATTGCCAAAACATAGATTTTTCTAGGGGAAATCGTCTAATCCAAGAT
>JAOXNZ010000188.1:10085752-10097222 GCA_028566095.1 Kryptolebias brasiliensis | reverse complement strand
TAGGGCAAATCGTCTAATCCAGTGGTGTCCAATCCTGGTCCTGGAGGGCCACTATCCTGCATGTTTTAGGTGTTTCTCTGCTTTGACACGCCTGATTTGAATGACTTGAACACCTGCTGAAGAGCAGAGAAACAACTAAAACATGCAGGATAGTGGCCCTCCAGGACAAGGATTGGACACCACTGGTCTAATCCCACACCTACATAAAACTTTGAATGGATATGAATGATGTGATCTACAATAATAATAATAATATTTTCAGCTGAAGCTCCACCTGCTGGCTCACATCCTACAGTTCTCATCAAATACTGTCTCTGGTGATATCAGGTAAGAACATGTGATCGTGTGAGAAGACGTCCAACTACAGAGGACCATAAAATAAGCTGAAAGCTCATAAAAAGATATTTTAGGAGGAGCTAAATTATTTAAAGATATATAATCAATATCCATCAGAAATATTGTTAGGAAATTATCAGAGAAAGTCTCAATTAAAAGATGATGTTTATTAAAAACAATAAACAACTAATGCTCATTTGCCAGTTAGCGGAATATGAAAAGCAGAAAATACTTTTTAAATTTATTACCTTCTTGTTTACCAAGAAACCCAGAAAAAAGAGAGACGCTTATTTTGTAATATGTTGAAAACAAATCACATCTCAAATGAGCTGGATACTGTAGCTTTTACTGAGTTTCTCAAACTTTGGTAAAATATTTTAGGACCTATTTCAAAACTTCTGATACCTCAGTGAAGATTTGCTGCAGCTAAATGGTGAGTAAAGATTTGACAAACATTAGGAAAAGCTTATTTTTATTTTTTTCATGTTGGCCACTTCTTGAGTTTTTTTCTTAAAATGCTTTTAATAAAGTTTCGCTGAATTTATTCTACTACTAAAATGCAGTGCTTTACTATAAGTCAAAGATGTAACTAGGAAAATTTGCTGCACTGTGTGACTTTCACTTAAGATAAACAGAAGTATACGTTCGTTTTCATAATTCAAAAGACAAATAACAAACTGAAGCTGCTTTATTTTTGTGTCCTGGCATAGGAGCCAAACTCATGCCTTTCATTCCCCTTCCAACACTGCCTCTGGAAGTTAAAATATTAATGTCACTTTGGCTTATATCTGCTGCAAGCGTAGCCTGGAGTGGGTTTTCAGATTTACAATTGACATTTATCCACAATCTGACTTTATTTACAAATCTTGGACAAAAAAAGAAATCAATCAGCTGCTGGTTAAATGCATTGTATTTGCCCTTTTAAAGCCATAAGGACATAACCTCGGCAATCCAATTGAGTTTGAAGGGGCAGCGGTAAAGAAACAGTTCAGCACACAGATAGACGATGTGTACAACCACAAACTGGAGCTCAAAGTCCTGGAGGGAGGAGACAGAGCTGTCAGCTGGCTTTGTGTTACGTGGAAGTTTCGAGGTGGAGATGTCAGCAGAGGCATGAACACAGCTCTTACTGTTTGGTCCTGATAAACTCATACTCAGGTTATTTACCTTTTTTTTTAAAGATACTTGATGATGAAAGGCTGATTTCTGAAAGGAATTAAACAAGGCATGCTCACAGCTATGCAACCAAAGCCACTGGTCCACATAGACGCTGCCTGCATGTTTGTGCAAATCCATGTACTGTGTCTCTGTGCATCCACTGGGGGTAACCTGAGCGCTGTGAGAGTGTGGCGGCTGCCAGGAGCTCATCTATAATGCAGGCCTGTCTCTAATCAGGCTGCTGAGAGTGCAGGGGAAGGAGAGAACGCTCTCTCAGGTATCCAATAAATCCGTCCCTTCCAAAGCACAGACAAACGAGCTGCGCGGACAGAGGCCAGTGGTGTAATTCCACCTCACAAACGATTCTCAGAGCTGGACTTCTGACGTGAGCCGCGGTGGGTGGATGTGGTCTGCCGGGCAGCAACGTGCACATTTATCCTCACAAACTGTAACCTTTGTAGCCAAACTGAAACTCTACATTTATCTCTGCTGAATAATGACCACAGAGCACAGCCTGATGCCTTTCAACCTTTTTTTTTAAGCCCGTTTCCTGACACCAAGCGGAGGAAAGAAACCTCTTGCTCCCTTTCATCAATCCCTAATGGAAGATCTCTATGCGCATAGAGTCCCATGAATAATGTCAGCGCCCAATCGAGAGGAGACCAAGGGTTTCATTTACAAAGTCATTTATTTACAGAACTTTCCGAAAGAGATCGCAACTGTGCATAAGGACACGCTGGCCGTCCATACAATGGTGAAAAAAAGAGAGGATGTTGGTTCAGAGGAGGACACAATGGGCATATCAGTGAATATTATTTAGGAGAAAGAGCCAGAATTGGAGGGACAGAGGGGGAGAAATTACCAGGGGCTGATCCTTTAATCCCTCTACAGAGCTATGGGGACATGTGCACAAACACAAAACCCTATTCTGTCCTCCCCCTCAATTTATTTTTTTCATTTTGTGGCCTCTCTGATGCCAACTTCATGTGAATGCATTGCAGTATGCATACTTTTATTAAAAAAAAGAAAGTTAAAAGTAGTGATTGTATCCCTACTTTTTAGCGACAGAATCACTAAAAGCAGGTACAATACAATTACTAACAAATGCTGCGCATTTGTTAGTAAAGGGGGACGGGGGGATCAGGTTCACACACATATGCTCAGGGCGTGTCTGGCAGTATCCAATAATCCCACTACTTCCAGCAATCCACTGGGGAAGGCTGTTCGTTTTTGTATTGCTCAGCAAATGCCAAAGTGGCTTTTGTAGCTTTTTAAAAACAGCAGCTGAACCTTCAAACCGGAGACACTTCCAACACCAACACACACTACGTTTGTGCTCACACACACACACACACACACACAGAGTCGGTAGCAGTCTCATCTGCGTCTCCATCACTCTGCTCCTCATTAAGAGAAGCCCTGCTGGGACACACCAAGGGGAACCTCCTTTCAGGTGACAGCTGCGCCTCCGACAAAGGACCAATTTAGCCTCTATCCCCACCTCATCATTCACACGTTACCATGTCAACACTGCATCCATCCTGACCTTATGCTTGCAGTCCCACTCAATCTCATTCAGCTTTGAAGGCCACAGTTGAGACTATGAAAGCTTTCACACAGAAACAGCCCAATAGTTTTTTTTATGTAACAACAGTGTAACTTTATTATTAAGTAGAAGTAATGTGTTGCTTTTGTCAATAATTTTTTGCTTTCCTAAATTAAAAATGCCCAACCCTAATACCAAAATAAAGTTAGGATGTTGTGTAAAATGTAATAGTACAAAATGAGTTGCAAATCTCATAAACAGATTTTATTTACAATAGGACACACTAACTATATCAAGTGTTTAAGCTAAGAAACTGTACCATTTGAATAATAAAAAAAAACGTTATTTTGAATTTTGTGGCAGCAACACAAAAAAATTGGAACAGAGGCAACAAATTGCTGTAAAAGTATGTGACATGAATAAGAAACTGCTGGAAGAGCACTTTGCAATTAATTAGGTTAATTAGCAACAGGTCAGTAAGAGGACTGAGTATGAAAAGAGCATTTTAGAGAGGCTGAATCTGTCAGAAGTAAGGATGGGCAGAGGTTCACCAGTCTGTGAAAAACTGGGTCTAAATATAGTGAAACAATTTCAGAAAAATGTTCCTGAATGGAAAATTGAGGACAGTTTGAATCTCCTATAATCTACAGTTGATAATATCATCAAAAGCATCTGGAGAAATCTCTGAGGTCAAAGGACAAGGCTGAAAGTCAATACTGGATGAACTTCAGGCCTTCAGGCAGAACTCAAAAAACTTAAAATCAGGTCTGATTCAGTTCTCGACATCACTGCATGAGCTCAGGAACCACAAACCATTGTCTGTAAACACAGTTCACTGAGCCATCCGCAAATGCTGCTTAAAGCTCTATCAGGCAAAGAATAACTGATTTGTGAACACCATCCAAAAATGCTGTTGTCTTCTCTGGACCAAAGCTCATTTAAAATTGACTGAGGCAAATCAAAATTTGCCTTTTTTTTGGAAACCATGAATGCCTCTTCCTTCATACTTAAAAGAAGCGTGACAATACGGCCTGTTATCAGCACACATCTTAAAAATCTGCCTCTCTTATGGTATGGGGGTGCATTAGTGCCTATGGCATGGGCAGCTTACACATCTGGAACCATCAATGCAGAATCCAGACATCTTTTTCAAGGAAGGCCTGGCATGTTTCACCAAGACAATGCTAACCTCATACTGCATCCATTACAACAGCGTGGCTTCATAATACAAGAGTCCAGGAGCTGAACTGTTCTGCCTGCAGTCCAGACCTCTCACCAATCGAAAACATGTGATGCATCATGAAATGAAAAATCCAGCAAAGCGGACCCAGGACTGTTGAACAGCTAGAATCTTTTATCAGACATGAATGAAACAATATTCTCCTCCAAACCCTCCAGCAGCTGGTCTCCTCAGTTCCTAAATGTTTACTGACTGATGTTAGAAGAAAAGGGGATGCTTCACAGTGGTAAACAACTTCTTTGAGATGTGTTGCTGCCGCAAAATTACCTTTTATTTTGTTCCCAAAAAAATGGTTCAATTCCTTTGTTTAAACATTTGATTTGTTTACTATTCCATTGTGAGTAAAATATGAGTTTATGAGATTTACATATAGCTGTGTTCTGTTTTCATTTACATTTTATACAACATCCTAACTTTGTCAGAATTGCAGTTGAATGACTAACGTAAAAATTTCCCTTTAATCACTCTGGCACTGTCCAATACCTTTATAGATTTTAGTCTCATACACAAAAACCCTGCCTAATATGTACATGACTGCCACAGATTAACCCCAAGTCTTTAACTCATTATGGAAAGCTTATTTCTAGGAGAAACAACAAATACCTGGACTAGAGCATTTCTGTCCCTCCTGAAACAAACCAAGTGAAAAACAGATGGTGAGAGCAGCGCTGGTCTCCACAGAGCATGTGATAGTTTGTTATTCTCAGTCATACTTGAACAGCTGAACTCCGATATCTGTACGCGTTTCCCTGATCTGTGCAGACTCTGGACTCTCAAGGTTTGTGTTCAGCGTGAGTAAACAAAGTTATAAAATGGAATCTGACACTTTGTTATGGCTACAACAGACAAAACTAGAAGACATAACAAAGTGAATATCAAATAAAAAAAAACAAAAAAATCTGCTCAGTTTTGTTTGGATTGTAGGGATGTTTAAATCAGCTTCTACTCTCCAGCATGACCAAAGATCTCGCCAGAAGAAGCAGGAAAGTCTGCTGTCAAGTAATCACTTGATGATGGGAAGAAAATATGAGGAGAAAATAAATTCCTGTGAGCATCTCATGGCCAAAAATCCTTTTCCTCTGTCATGCCTTCTGGTGACTCACCTGGACTGACTTAAATACCTGGTGATGGCTGGAAAGGAAAGCAGGCCACAGTGCACAATAAGCCTCGTCTGCTCACCTGCATGTTACAGGCTATAGCGGGCAAATGGGAACAAGGTCAAAGCTGCAACTAAAGCCACAGGGAAAGGGGCAGGTGAACTGTTAGATGCGTAAAGCTGGATTTTATTCTGGGACAGGATGAAAGTGAATGAATGAAACTGCCAGAGAGGATAGGCACAAGTGCTCAAAGTGCGTAAAACCAGTTTGTCAGGGAGTTTAACAAACCACAGCTCTCGGGTCCAGAGGAATCCACTAAATGTAAGCCAAAAAAAAAAAAAAAGACAAAACACTATGAATTATTAGCAGTCCAAACACACACACAAAAACGGTTCCTCAAATAGCCTCAGCTGGTACCAGCCAGAATCAGAGAATAAATAAATAACTGAAGAAAAGAGAGTTTACACCACGAACACGTCACACACTCTCCCCTCCCGCTTCAATCCCCCAGACTTGCTGCAACCAGGACACACACCGTCCATACTGTCCCCTGAACAGCTTACGGAGCTTCAAAATCAGCTTTCTGATTCAAACAGTCATATACCAATAAAGCTCAGATCTAGCCACCTAAATGATAATTTCCTTAAAATAAAATGAATGACAGGGCCAAGAAGATAGTGGAGGAAGAGAAGAAAAGCAGAGGAGGAAAAGGCAGATAAGAGTCAGAGAAGAGCATCCAGGTCAGTAAATGAGGAAGAAGTGAATGTTTTTAACGAAATTATGAAAGCAAAAAAAAAAAATTAAAAATAGAAAATCTTGGTAGAATGCATATCACACGGTGCCTTTTATGCTAGAGGTTTAAACTAAGAGCATAATGAGAAATGAGTTGTAGCCGTTTCAGTCAATCTTTAAACTAATGATATGCACAATCTCCTGCGATACCAAGAGATGTCATGCTCAAATTATGTGTTGTGAATGAATCACAGTTTCTACCACGTCCATCCAGTGATTCCTTTCCTCTAAGTTTCATTAAAATTCACCAATTGGGTCAAAAGATATGTTACTTACAGACACACACACAGGCAAAAACATTATCACCCACTGCCGAAAGGGGAACGCAGGCAAAAATGAAGGAGAAATTGACCAAACAGATAAAAAGAAACTCAGATTGTGCAGCTTGAGGTACAACCCTCTACAAACAAGACTCTAATGGGACAGACTCCCAAAGCGACAACAAAGGGCACAAGAGGAGCCGGCTCCATGTGATCTGGGTCTGTCTGCCCTGCACGACCAGGAGACAGCAGCACACCAACACACACACACACACACACCAGAGCAGCTGCTGCCACAACAATTCCCCTTGTGCTCCTTTAATAGGGACGGTCTGCCCGGCCCGCCAACAACAAGGAGAGAAACAGACAAACATGCATATTGCAGGAGTCTGGCTGTGACTGACACCAATTTTTAATGGATGGAATATGAAAATACACAAAGCTTAAGAGCAAAAACAAAGAAGTGGGGCGTATGAGTCTGATGGGAGGGAGTGGGTGATGGACTACATGTTTCATCTCCTGTCTGAAGACAGACTTCACCACAGCAAAAAGCCAGGAAATCAATACACATTAGTGCTACTGTTAGCTCTTGGCTTTCTGCGCTCCCTGCTTGCTCTTAAAAAAAAAAAAATCTCAAAAGTAGATCTAGCAGATGAAGTCAGACACAAAGGGGGAGAAACTCTCGCAAATTTAAATGTGCTGCCATTTTTTTTTATGAAAAAAAGAAAGGATGGATGGATCTCTCTGCTGCTCCACCCCTCCTCCTCTTCCTCTCCTCTAAAGCCTGACTGCTGGCTATTCATCCTGTGCTGTTACATAAACATGCTTAGCAGAGGACAGAGGTGGGCTCACTTTAAGCTTCCCTGCTGCCAAGTAAATTAAAAGATTGTTGAGGATGCAAACAGGAGAAGGAAAGATGATAAAGCAGGTTAGGGGATGTAAAAAATATGAGGAGGGTAATTTAGAGGCTGTGGACGAATGTGTTTTGTGTATGTGCACGTTCAGAGCTGTGCACAAAACACGTGTGTCCCAGATAAGAGCAGCCATGACTCAGGGGGTGCGTATAGTTCACGTGGTTGCATCAATGAAGAAACAAAAGGTTGAAATTTAGAGGGGTGGTGCTACATTAACCTACATCTCCTCCTGTCCGTCCTTCAGAGGGCACAGATACCACTGCATCAAAAAGCAGCAGCAGCAGCAGCGTCACAGCTGAGCCTAAAATAGCTCCTGCAGCACTGCCGCCGAACGAACGCTGACATCTGATCCACATGCAAACAGCACAAGAAGATGTCTCTTTGAGTACATGTGTGATAAAAGATTAACAGCAAATCAGAGGAGACAAGTCATACCCACAAGGAGGAGAGGAACCTCCACATGTAACTGCCTACAATCAGATCAGGAGAAGATTACTCACAGAGGAGAGAGCGTACATTCATGGTCCTTTCTCAAATCTGATGGAAGATAGAAGAAGAAAAAAAAGCCCGGCAAGGATGGCTAAACCAAGAATCAGGTCGTAAGAAAGAAAGACGGGAAAAAGAAGCAAACATTCCTCCAACTCCCGCAGCACCTGGGCTGTGAGTGGGTGGGCGGCGTGTACCGTCACCGTGTCGCTGAGGACCTGCTCACGTCACGCTTTTCATGAATGGAGGTGTCTGACGCAGCGAGGACGCAGCTCACAGAGCAGAGGAGGAGGAGGAAGGACGAGGGGCTTTCGTAGGTGGAGCTTTCAGCGCAGGCTCAGAGAGGGAGGAGCAAAGAGAGATGAAGCAGAAAGCAGAAGAGATGAGATGTAAGTGTGGTGGGGTGTGTGTGTGTGTGTGTGTGTGGGGGGGGGTGTTCAAAGCAGCACCAGCTGGAAACAGCAGGTTTAGCTGTGGTGGTGCTTCTGTAAGTAGGACACAGTTTCTGCACAAGAGAAAATCCTTTTTTACCGAATCAGTAATCAGTTTTGTTCAAGCCAAGCGTGACACAAGACTGTGAGCCAAACGATGCAGTGACTATTTGCATCTCAGTGCAACATTCGTGTGTGCAATCTCTAACACTGTGCCTACAATACAAAACATCTCACATGGGGTTGTACCACAAAATGTAGCCCTAAGGTCTAATGAGGCAGTAAAGAAGCAAAATACAGACCAGAAAGAGCATTTCTTCTAAAACACATGTATGAATGCAAGAAGCTGAATGGCCTCATCTGGACTAAAAATGAAAGTGCTGAATTAAAATTCATTAAACTGCTTAACTTAATGTCCTTCAAGAATAATCTTGACAGAAATTAAAGCTAAAGCTGATGTTTTCACAACTTGATATATTTTTTTTTGCATTCTTTTAAAAACAAGTTTTTTATAGCGTTAGATTAGAGCAAAACACTGCAAATTAGAGTTGAAATTAGAGTCTAAAGGCAAAACTGGGGGAAAAAATAGCTTTCCAAACCAGGAAATCTGAAAAGCTAACAGATAAAAACACTTGAACTGAAAAGCATTAAAAAGATTACATTTTCCTGAGGAAGCTGAAAAACTTTTTTAAAGTCTTTTGTTTTTTCGCATTTTGCATGTCCTGGTTGATGTGACCGCTTCAGTAAGATTTTGCTGCAGTGTATCTCATTGGGGTACAACTTTTGGAGACTAACTGGCAACTCAAAATTGCGAGAAAACGGGCAAATTTTCTGTTGTTATCTCACTGAATTCACTGTTTGTGGGCAAACGATCAGCGAGCCATGTGGCTGTGTTTGTGCACAGCTGGCAAAACTGCATTCTTGACTGCGCACATCATTTTGTTGTCCACCCCGGCTTGTTTTGTACCCACCTTGAAACTTGCATTCACGTTTATGACTTAGTCTGCTGGAGCACGCTTTTGAAATGAAGATATGCAGATTTGGACCAGTCTTTATTACGCATCATGAGTGTGGTTTTTAAACATGGACATTTGCCGTGGATGTTTTCTGTCAGAGAAAAGCTCCTGTGCAGGAGTCAAAAAACAGCTCTAACACTCTTGAGAAGGGATGGAGACCCCCCGGCGTAAACTCTGTAACTATTGTTAGAGAAAACTCTTTTCAACGTGCACAAATGTTTTAAACATCCTCAAACCTTAAGCGGCAGGGCTGCAACAGGAGAAAATTTAGATCCTCCGCAAATGCTAAGAGACTCTCTGGAGACTCCTTCATGAATGCCTTTCACAGAGTGAAATACTGCCGTTAGCATACTGCTGAGCATTATAGCTACATTAAGTAAAAACCTAATTTTTAAATTTAAATCATAACAGAAATTCTCTGAAATATCGAGTCAAGCGAAGACAACTTAATTCACATTAAAACAAAACAATAATCCAAGGTTCATTATATAAGCACTTCGGCAAATACAGTAAAATGTCCGTCTCTAATAAAGACTCATACAAGATAAGCATATCGTAAACAAATAAATGTACTGATTAAATAGACCTTCGATAAGAGAAGCTACTATTTTCCTTAAATTAAGGCACCTGAAAGCAACCAATATGAGGCGGCATTAATATAATTTTAGTTTCTAAACAGAAGAGCAACAACAACCACAAAAATTAAAGGGCAGAGCCGGAACAGAATGTCAGAGGAATTATGCTTTCCTTTTCCCAAAAGGTCATCCGATGTTCCGCAGCATCTCTGACTTTCCTCTCTGTGAGCTCAGGTTTCATTGATTTATGTCCTCATGCCAGCCCTGGGTGTAATTATATGTTTTAGTGTGTGCGTAAGTGTGTGTAGACTAATACCAGGGTAGTTCTGAGCATCTCAGAGGTCTGCGCCGAGGGATCTGGTCTCCAGTTCTTGCTTCTCACCTGCACACAAACACCGAGCAGGAAGAGGAGTTGTAAAATGTCTTTAGTTTAAATTAATAGTTGTTGACAACTGGTGCATTTTCTGGTTAATAAACCAACTGACTATAAAAAAGGGAGGGACTAAGACTAAATTAAAGGGATTGAATCTGATTAAGGGAGTAAATAATAAAAAGAAAGATTAATTAAGAGGGAGTCCTGTGGATGAGAGGATAAACTCGGGGAACAGATGCTCCCCATAGAGCTCTCGTTTCAGGCCCAAACCTCTGGGGAGGGCGATGATGGGGTGGGGCAGCAAAAATGTAATGGTGCATAAAGAGCATTGGGGGTTGGGATTTTGGAGCGGCATTGTCCGGACTCCCCCATCAGGGCACCCTGCCGGAGAGGAGGGCTCGTATCCTGGGGCGAAGAGCAGCCGATAAACTGCGTGAAATGAGCCACAGTGCAGATGGCTGTGGATGCTGGCTCTTTTCAGACCAACCTTCGAGAATGTGAGCGTGTTGGACCTCTTAAAGCTTCACTTTTTCATGCCTAGCTGAAGAACTTCTCTGGCAATAACAAGAGCAGCTAAAGAGGTTCTTTTGTTATTCTTGCTGTGCTGCTGAAAGGGATTTCCAAAAAACACAGCTCCAGTTAAATATTGACAAGCGGGGGAAAGAAAGAAAAAAAGGCCTTCGATATCCATACAAGAGGGGAATTCTAATAACAGATCTGTTTGCTCAGGAAGAACATCAAGCGCTGCTCTAAAAGCTGAAATCCAAAGTTAATTTGAGCAGAACCCTCAATGCTTACATCATTTTACAAGTACAATAAAAACACAAAAAACAAAATCAGGTTTCCATATACAAAAACTGTAAAAAGATTTCTACAGACACTGCTGCTAATTCAGCTGTAGCTGTTTAAAAAGTGGAGATAATGGATGCTGTTTGAACTCATTACACACAAGTTTTCAATGAAGGAGTTTGTCTGGCAGTTTGTTATTTTATTTAAAAAAGACATAATGCACATTAACAAACACAAATACTTCCCACTAACATGCTGAATACACGTATAAGTGACAGATTTTGCCACAAGGGCCATTTTTACCTGCAGTTTCTGAAAGGTTGAAGATATAAAATATAAAAAAATAAAACACAGATGACAAAAAGCACATAACAGATCAAACTAGAAGTTAGATAAAAGTCAAAAAGGAGCAGAAATAAAAAGAATTTGGCATAGAAAACCCCTTCATTAACCTAAA
>JAOXNZ010000188.1:10063844-10075353 GCA_028566095.1 Kryptolebias brasiliensis | reverse complement strand
AAGAACTCAATATTTAGTGTATGTATGCTTTACATCTATACACTAAATACCAAGTTTCCCAAACTTTTCAGAACCACAAAATAAGAGCGGCTAATTGTGATTTAATTTAATCAAACAAATTCTGCCACAACCTTAACTATGATACTATTTTTATTAATTATTATTGTTGCATCTATTCTTTGCAGTAATTATAGTGAAAAAGTGCCATTAGCAGTCTTTTTATATTTAATTTTATTTCTGGAGATCATTTGGGGACCCTCACTTCACGTTGCATGACCCACAATGGGGTCCCAACCCCAACTTTGAGAACCACTGCTATATACTACACAGCATGCAGTAAATGTATGATAGAAAGACATTCAATCTCATTTATTTTTAATAAATAAAAGAAAAGTATTTTCCTGGAAACACTTGACGAATTTTTGATTGGATAAACAAACTCACTGACATTGACATGTCCTTTATGGACATGTCCAGATGGTACGTCATGGTGACGGGAGGATAGATGGGCTTGGTGAATTTTCCCAGAAGGTGGCGCACCTCATCGGAGACATTGGTTAAGGAGATAATTTCACCTTGCCCTGCATTACGTCGAGCCCTCAGGGGGAATCTTTTCTTCTTGTTGCGACAAACACTTTTGACTCGCTTGGCCAGCTTGTACAGAAATAAGCAGTTGGGCAGCCTTTTGTAGAGTTCACGCAGAGTTTCTTCGTCTTGCAGGAAATCCCTCAGACTCACGCCATTCTCCAGCAGCAGACTCACAAACTGAGGCTTGTTGCCAACCAAGGCTGAGAACATGGCCCAGTGGAGGTCGCTGGACTGAAGAGTGAAAGACACGTTTTATTTTGGGTGGAAAAGACATCTGACAGCAACACCAGTTTAAAGGATTTTTAATATGATTTCAACTAAACTTCTTGATGCTTGAAATTATTATTCTTCACAATTTCCTAACATGCTACTGACTAATCTGATTGCCAATCAATCCAAGACTGTACAAATCTAAATCATCATTACTACAAAATAATAAAGCATGGTCCAGATCTTTTGAAGTGAGGTTCTGTAGAAAGATTATGAACAATTAATATCTCACCTGTTGTAGATAGCTCTTTGAACATATCGACTACTGTCTTAAAACAACTTTGGTCTCAAAAATTTCATAGCAGTTAGTTGTCAGTTTGACTTTACATGATTAATGACTTAAAATTCTTTGGTTTTATCTGAGCATAAATAGTGACAGCAACAGCAAACTGTGATTCTGCTGCAGCCTGGGCCACTTCTGGCAGCAATATCATAATATTTCTTTCAGAATAACTATGTAATGTGAATCTGATGGCTGTGTAAAGGTTTATCAAATACTTTTTGCATGAACTGATATGAAATTTTTGGGTTTTGAAGTTAGCAGCAAACCACTTAGGTCTTGATATTGCTCAGATTAGCCGTTAGCTTGTCAGTCCGGTCAGAATGAAACTCCACAGGGTCTTTCACAAAACACTTTGAGCCGAGACTGAGACGCCGTCTGGATGTCTTGGTGTGATTTGGGAAGTGTTGATTTGGGATTAAGGGTTGAAGTCACCTTGTAGCCTCCAAGCGAGGTAGTGACAGCGTCGTAACAGTCGACACATGAAAAGAGAAACTGGGAGGATGTTGTGATGAGGTGATGACCGACGGTCTGAGCGACCCACTGGCCGCAGGATTTAGAATGTCCAACAAGTTCAACTTGTCATCTCACACGCAACACCACTGAGTTCAACACCATACCTCTTTGAATTTTTCAATACTGGCTTCATTGATAAATGCACACGTTTTCACAGGATGTGGGCGGCTCGATTAGTGATTTAAGAAAAAAATCTGAGGCATTTCAAAGAGGGGCTCGTCTTTGTGGCCATAGCGCAGGACTGTTTTGTGAAAAAGCCTTCTTTTTTTAAAACTGAGGTTGCTCCAAGAACCATCTACAACAGGTAAGATGTTTATTGTTCATCCCACTTTAAAAGATCTGAACCATTGCCTTCAACTTTCAGTAATTCCTCCCCTCCCTGAGATGCGTTTAACACCATCTGACTGGCACATTTTCCCGATACAGGAATTATTCTTTCTTCATGTCATGTCAAACAGGTTTGGTAAACAAACCCAGATTGAGCTTTTTATTTTACATGAATCAGAAGTGAAGGTGGTGTTACGTACAGTTAAGTAAACCTACCCTCCACTGGCTTTCCTCAGTAAAAATCTCCGTCTTGGCTATATCCGCTCGGTTCCAGGTTATAGCCAGCTCCAGCTGCCTCTTCCAGCACTCAGTTCCTCGTGACTCACTTCTCCTTGAAGCTGTGTGGAGGATTTACAACGACAGTTAATGTCTTTAGATCTAATCAAAACACCGACAGTGCTAACTCTTCTTTTCTTTGGTTTCACACGACAAAGTTTACTGAGTCTAATTCAAGCCTGTTTTTTTCCCAGCAAACATGAAAAAAAACATCAATTTGCTGCAAAAGGCACACAAATCTGACATTTGAAAGAATTTCAGCAATTAAGCTTTTGTCATAGTATTTTCTTCTCTTCAGTATAAAGTTGTTGAAAAGTGCACAACAGTAATAAAATAGTTCAGGTTGCGGGAAGAAAAATGCTTCATTCAAAGTTTTTATGAGGAGAGGAAACAGTCAATATCAAAAAGTGTCTCTGTAAGCAAGGTTGTTTTCTGATAATGTATTTTAATTATTTTCCTTTGACCTCAGAGATGGAAACGCAAACCAAAGTGTTTTAGCCAAAATGACAAATCATTATAAAACACATTAGGTACATTTTAAATGAAGTGGACTCACATCATTTTAGTGCACATGGCTTTATGTACACAATAAGCATAAGGCTCGGTCTAAATGGGTTTTAATGAGTCAGTTTGGAGGAAGTTTTTAAGTAGTTCAGTAGCTATCCACATTGCTTCTTAAGAATTGGTGTCCATTAAAGGTCAGATATATTGTACTTAGCACATTTGATATCTCATGTAATTTAGTTTCTGAGAAGCTCTCTGTAAGAGATGGTTTTCCATTAAGCCTTTCTATTATCATACCTAAATGCTGTGTTTTCGTATCCGTGCTCCAGTCAGACCAGTCAAACGTTTATATGTACCTTTGAGAAGTGCCTGAAGAATGGCCATGTCCACATCCCCGTAGTTGTCTTCATTTACTCTGAATATTGTCAGCAAATGAGACATTCTGATGATGTCTTGAATCTGTAAAAGAAAGCAGACAATGTCAAATTTACACTGCCGAAGCCCGTGAAAACCCCCTTCTTGTGATTTCAAGTTTGCTTTCAGACCATAACATTTCTGCAAAAACATTTTATTGATGTTTAAAAAACACAATGTACTGAGGTCTGCATCAGTACCAGAGCCTTCAGTTTCAATTTTGAAGAGAAAATATTGAGCTAAAATATAACTAAAGTCTATAAAAGCTGCACTCTCTGCATTCTGAGAGAAAACCATAAGTCCTATGGCAGTGAGGGACACACTAGGTGAAAGAAGAGAAAAATGTCTCTTGTGATTTAAATTTTTGTGAATGTACTAAAAAGGGTTGAGTGAGTATGAAGAGTGTCTCAACATTTCTTGCATATGAATTAGTTCATGAGTGTTTGACAAACCTTTTTGGTCCATTCAATGATCTTAAGGTCAGAGAAGCGCTCATATTCCTGACCAAAACACTTTTTCATCAGCTGGTGGATGAAGGCGATAGTGGCCGAGCTAACAGGTAATCCTGACACATGAGCGATTACATCTGCTATCCTCCCGGAGCCCTCAAAGACCACACATGGTGTGCCGTTCAGCATGGCGTTATAGATGGTCTGAAGCGAGACACAAGTGGGAGTCATATCCGAGAACACCCAAGGATTAAAAAAAGGAAAGCAAACCACTAACTCACATTCAGCGTGCCTGGTCCTCCATCCAAAACCACACATACCACTGGGATGGTTACCCTGCTGTCTAGACATGAAACAGCAAAAATGAAGCGTTACTAAAAACCGGCAAGATAAAAATGCTGTCTGTAAAAGCTTGCTGACATCAGCTCCTTTTAACCTTTGTTTACTAGATGCTTCCCGGAGATGTATTTCTCTAAACGAGTGCGCAGTTCGATCTCCACTCCGTAGTGTCCATGTGTCCCATCATCAACCAGCAGGAAGTGAGTGTGATTGTTGTCGAGGCAGGACATTCGGCCCTGCCCTTTGGTGTCCAACATGTAATGGGCAGGGAAACAGCCCTGCAGGAAAACAGAAGAAAAAACCTGAGCTTAGTGTACTGTTCAGCTGATAAATGTGTAAATGTGAAGAATGTGTTCATCTTACGTCTTTATGCACCAAAGCTTCCCTGTTGTGAATTACTCCCCATGTTGCCACTCCAATGGCCACTATCTTGTTTCCCTGCATGGAGGTGCTCAGGGTGTAATCCCTCACAGCCTGCCCCACATGCTTCATCACACCTGCGTGGGTACCACCTGTGATGATCCATGCACCTGCACACCACACAGTATCTCTGAATTTCACAACACAAACGACACATTCTTGCTTTTGTAGTTGCTTTTTTGGGGGGTGGGGGCTTTTACCTAACAATTAGTTCCTCATTTTATGGACAACATGACATTTCTAATAGAGGTTGCGCTGGAGCTGTCATTCTTGACCTCAAGAAAGATTTGACACTGTTAAATCCTAGCTTTCTTGAATTGTATTTGTCAAAGTGATCTGTGCATGTGAAACCAGAAATCTTTTTTGTTATGAAGTTGTCAAAGTGTGTTCCACAAAGATCTATCCTTGAACCATTACCACGTATGCTTCGCATGTATGAATTTTCGTACTTTTTAACGGCGTAACTGTAAAGTTTTAGTGTATGCAGATGATACAGTAACTTATGTACAGTGCCTTGAAACAGTATTCAGATCCTTGAACTTTTCCACATTTGGTCACGTCACGACCACAATCTTACTGCAACTTTATGTGATCAACCAACACAAAGTAGTGCATAATGATGAAGTGGAAGGAAATTTACCTATTTGAAAAAAATAAAATAAAATTCACACACACAAAAAAAAAGAAAAATCAAAAAAAGTGCGGTGTGCATTCAGCCTCCCTGAGTCAATACTTTGTAGAACCGCATTTCACTGCAATTCTTTTTTAGGTTTGTCTCTACCAGCTTTGCACATCTAGAGACTGAAAATTTTGCCCTTTCTTCTTTGCAAAATTACTCAAGCTCAGTCAGATTGGATGTAGAGCATCTGAACAGTAATTTCCAGGTTCTTGCCACAGATTTTCAGTTGGATTTAGGTCCATTCTAACACATGAAGATGCTTTGATCTGAACCGTCCTACTTTAGCTCTGGCTGGATGTTTTCGGGTCATTGTCCTGCTGGAAGGTGAACATCGGCCCCTGTCTCAAGTTTTTAGGAGCCTCTAACAGGTTTTCTTCCAGGATTGCCTTGTATTTAGCCCCATTCATCTTCCTGTCAAGAAAAGCATCTCCACAGCATGACGCTACCACCACCGTGTTTTACAGTGATTTGTTCAGGGTGATGTGCAGTGTTAGCTTTCAACCACACATAACGTTTTGCATTTAGGACAAAACATTCAGTTTTGGTCTCATCGGACCAGAGCAGCTTCTTCCACATGTTTGCTGTGACCCTACACAGTTTGTGGCGAACTCCAAACAAAACTTCTGGCTTTCTTCTTGCTAAATTTGTGAAGTGCACTTTTCAAGGCACTGAACACAGAAACAGCATGACACAAGTTACAAATGTGTTTCTACACTTCAGGGTTTCATCATGGGTAAAGCAGTGGTTTTAGCAAAAATAATGTGTTTAAAACAGTTCCAGTGTAGTATCTCGTAGTTAAAATAGTTTCTTAACTTTACATTATAATTTGGGCAAATGTTTATAAGAGAGTCAGATTGAATCTCTCAAATTTCAGGTTGGTTTGAAATTACATGTGGACAGAAGCAGCAGCATGTGCTCTATGATCCTTTCATTTGTTGAACCACCTGATCCCAGGCTGGTATTACTACCTTAAAACCTCCTTTAAAACTTCACATTCTTTATATAAGCACACTTAAAGTTCTTGATTAAAAAATTAAGTACATTTGCATCATTGTTCAATATTAAAATATATAACTAAGTTGGGAAAACATTACTTGTACAGTGAGAGGGGGTTGTGTTAATAGGAATATTACTGACCCCTTATACTTTAACTCTCAGTTAACTATATTCATTTTTGTCAGCCCTTTGCTCTCTATAGTTACATGTCTGTTTTCTCAGTGTTGTAGGGGTTTATATCAGTAGTGTTTTATGTCAGCAAAGGTGTTTGGTATGAATGATGGTTTCACAGGCTGATAACGCTCAGTTATTTCTTTTGCTTCGGGCTGACCTGTAGTCTGGGCCACCTTGATGAGTCCTCTGTGAAATACACTCTTCAGTCGAGCCTTCAGGTTGAAGTTTTTTGCTCCTCCGGTTACTGAGATGAGCAGATTCGGAGGTAAAAGTTTCCACTCTTCAGTCAGTAAGTGGTACAGGTCTTCAGGCCTGGTGTCTGTGGACACTCGAGCATACTGGACACACACATGAAGACCAGGATGAGGACAAGCAGGGATGCATTTCAAAAGTAATGACATGTGTACAGCACGAATTAAATCACTTTGCTGATCCTTTGCCCCAAACCGCCAAAGCTGATGTCTCCAAAAGCATCGGTGGGCACTTCATGGACATGTCTGCTTCTGTCCCATGTCTCCCCGGTGAAGTCCTCTGGCTTTATGGCTTCTTCTGTATGCTCAGTCTTCAAGTAGCCACACTTACATATATCATCTCTAGCAGAGAAACACAAATGAAACAGTTAAAGGGTTTTATTTAAGGAGCTCAGAGAAATCAGTTCAGGCATGAAAGTGTTTCATTTATGATGGGCAGATATGCAGATTTGTCTGGAAATCTTAAAACCACAGTTTTACTTAACTGTCAGGACATTTCAGACCACTGCACAAAAATGCTAAACATATTAAACTAAGCTAGACTGATTTGTCATTTATGAAGTTTTTTTTTTTAACTTTAAATACATTTAATCTGTTTCTTTCTGCACACTTTCCAAATGCTTTTTACAGTATAAATATTTTCATTTAGCTCTAAGTTATTTCAAAGCTCATAATGACACTGCAGAAAATCTAAATATCCTGCAAGTGTCATCTGTTTCCTCACAGCATTACTGTAACATTGCGGAGCAACGTCAATGTCAGTTTAAAGACCATAATGTAATTCCAGTGAACACAACTCAGCCTACCTGGCATTGCTCTGAAATAAACAACATTCCTTCTTGGTGATGTTCTCCTTGATCCATGAAACAAAGGCAGAACGCTGAAACGAAGAGAAGTGTTTAGGAGCTGCACTGACTGCCAGATTATTAACTATTCTTAAATCAAACTCTGCTTCATTCATCCTGGATTGACACAGGAATCTGTGCTGATCAGCTGTGAATCGGGTCGACAGCAGCAGGACAGGGCGGCAGCAGCCTCTGCAGTCGGTGCAGTGGGTGCTGGCTGACTCCCAGCTCTGTATCGGTGATATCAGTGATGTCAGAGCTGAGCTGCTGCTGCTGCTGCTGCTGCTGCTGCTGCTGCTGCTGCTGCTGCTGGGTCTGCAGAAACCCGACCGAGCAGCCGAAGTTACAGGACAGGAGAGAAAACAAGGTGGTCCAGACTGAGGAGGCATGGATGACCGCTGATGCTGAGAGGGAATTACACACCAGATTCAAATCTGAAACCTGTTCTGTACATCATTTAAAGAAGAAAATATGTAAATGACAGAATTCTTTGTTATTCTTCAAAGTGTAGACCAGGTTTTACAGAACTATCCAAACGTGAAAAATAAAAAACAGCATCTCCTAACCTACATCCTTTACTCTCAACACATAAACCAGCCTTAATTTACAAAATACAATTTTACATTTTAAACAGAATTGAGTATACATGTAATATGATTAATTACATGATTAAACATAATCCAACCTTATAATATTTTTAAAGCTATGCTGGAAAATGTTCTTCCTTCTAATGTATATGCTGCTCTTCTGTTGAAGCTCAAGTTTAAATAAAGTTTTGATACTTTTACTTGATGTTTTGTAAAGCAGACATGCTTTAAAACACTATTTCTGTGACATAAAAGTGATTTCCAACATGCATTGAAAACTTACCACAAATATCTGCAAAATGTTTTCATATTAAGTAAATCCCCTTTTCTGTCTAATTGGTATGAAAATACTTTGACAGTAAATTTTGGAATAAAGTTTGAGGTTTGAGTGTTTCTTAAAAGCAAATAAGCACACACTCACCTTTTTGAAACCATAAATTGTTCTCTTTGATTTAACTTTCTTCTCCTGCACCTTCTCAGTCTTTTCCTGTGGGTGAACTTTGTTCTCAGCCTTAGACAGCATCTCTGGAAAAAAAAAAATTCTAAGTATTATTTGAAAACATCTGGGTGGAAGCAGTACCTGGAGCTTACTGCTTGAGAAGGAGAGGTGGTGAGTGCTTCTTGTCTGTAGAGAATTTATTATTCTGACATAATTCTGTTTCTCATGAACATGTGACCTCCACTGAGCTCTCTGTGATCGCAGGACTCCATCAGACATAATCGAGACCCTTTTATGCTCTCTCATCCCGCACAGAGATTATTTTCATGCTTCGCTCTTAAAACAAAATTCCCTCATTTTAAGATAAATAAATTCTTATTATTTTTCTGCGCAATCTGTGCTGTTATAGTGTTTAAAGTAACTTGGCCTCCAGTATTAATTTCCTGTCCCAAAATGATGCAGGAAAAACAGATCTGTACATTTATCACTTCGACATTATACGAAGTAGTTTGCTCTCAGACTCCAGGTTTACTTTTGGTTAGTAGAGTTTCTAAAAGCAGAATGGGGAGGCAAAACTAGTGTTTAATTATTGTTTTATTTTTACTGAATCTGATAGTTAAATTGTATTATAATTGAGTAAAATTGGACAACATGTATATGATTTTACAATTGAATCTAACTGTTTTGGATGGAGCTATAATTGGATAGCCTTAAAATAAATTAAATTGAACATAATAAAGGGCTTTTGTCCCCTATGGTTGCTTTGTTTATTATTATTATTATTATTATGATTAGTCATGTCCTGTAATGATTTCAAGCAGGAACAAGTTGTGATGAAGCCACTCTGTCACAGCTCTGTCCTGCCTGAGACACAAACACACAAGTTTTTTTATTTTATTTCTGACCATATTAGGAATTAGGCATTGACTTCCATTCCTTTCTCCAGCCTAACCCTGACCCTTACCCTAAACCTAAACCTAACCATCACTAGTACATATCTAACTAACCTAAACTAAAAAATATATACCTTAAACCAAAACAGGACTGGCCTTTGGTCCCCAGAAGAACTAGTGTTATTGACAAGGTACCACTTTCTTTTCCCCTCAGCTGAGCATCATAACCAAGACGTGGAGCCCCAAGTTGGAGGTTCAGTTGGAGAAAGCAAACATTAAAACACAACTTGTTTCACGTCACATGACTTTAACTTTGTGTTAATTGACTTTGTGCTTAATTATGCTTATTGAGGTTAATTTATGTTTTGAAGAAAAAAAAAAGTTAAATTCTAATTATTTGAATTATGTTCAAACCAAATGGGCCTAATTTAAAAGAAATGTAAAGATTTTGTTGCTTTTGTAAAAAATGAAGATGATGTTACGCCAATAGTAGGAAGGACTATAGGTTTAAAAAGGAGCTGCTGGCTACAGAGAAAGTATTGCCTGATAAAGCCTGTTAGAAAGTCAAGTGCACACCAACTCTTTTTCCCCCAAATTTGTGAAAATAAATGCTCTCACCCTTTGAAATTTTGACTTAAAAATGTATTCAAACTCCAGTTCTTTTGAAAAAAAACAACAACACTGCTATACAAGTGAGTCCAGAATTAGCCAAATAAATATGATAAAATACCTGAAAAAAACTGCAGAAAATCTAAATATCTAGATGCTGTTTGGGTCAAATCTGGCTCATTTTAAGATTTGACAGCACTAAAAAAAAAAAACCCTTAAATGTCAATACTTTGGACTGAAAATGTGTCCAGGCCTCCCTCTAACCTCGGTGCTTTATATCTTCAATATGGGGGACCTTGAAACCAACACAAGGTCTGCTTCTACATTGTATTATCCTCACCCTCCATAAGATTTTTAAAGGCACCTGAGCTGCCATTTTTATGGCAGCAAGGTTTAGGCCCTGGATCTGAACTTCTGAAGTAAGGAAGTGAATTAGAAGAGGCTGTCAGAGCACGAAGACTCCCTCTGATTATAGCCCCTCTGATGAAGATGACTCTGAGGGAGAGAAGCAGGAAGCAAGGGAGACATCAATGTAGAAAAACCTAGATGACTCCAGGGTCCACAAGACTGGCTACTTCTAACATTTTGTCAACATTTCAGGTCTTCCTCCATCCATCCATTGAAAGAATTGTCTTGGAGGGGATTAAACGGAATGGGTGAGCATGTACGTGACTGACCTGCATGGGGCAAATAGGTACAGCAGAGCATAATGTGTTATCCCAAGATGGTTTTCCTCCAAAAACAAGTGGTGTAAAACCCCAAAAAATACTCTTCCTGCTCTCAGAAACACAAATTAATCATCCAGACATTACTGTCAGATAGACTATTTACTGTATACACAACATTTGTAGTTCAAGATTCTGTAGACACTTAATATGAGGGAATTCTTGGCCCAGGTCAATTTGAAGCCATTAATTATGAACAGTATGTAATAACTTAGAACTGCTTTTAGTGATGAGAAAGCTGCACGTCTTCATATAAAAAATGCAAAGATCTTTAAAGGATGTTTAATTATCATACTGAACCACCTGCACACTCACAAGAAGTAGACAGACTCAAACTGTTTACGCCACAATATTTATTCAACAATATACATATTAATCTCTCTCTACAGCTCAGACTTATCTTTAGATTTATCTCGCTTTTAACTTTATACACTTTTTTTATTTACAAAATTTAAAATAAGTCTTTCTCCATTTATACATCATTAGTACAGTGTTATCCAGCAGCTTCTCTTGAAGCGTCTAGATCGGACTAATCATTGCTAATTTGCTTTTATTTTTTATACACTGTCTGAGCCACAGAGCAGCAGACCGACAGGAGGGCTCAACATGCACCGAAAACTCGCATGACAAAGAAATGGTCCTCATATTTCACCCCCATCGGAAAGGTTCTTTGCTCTGCAGCACCACAGCAGGGACTCTGAGGGGTTGCACCATTAAAAATCAGCTTAAATCTCTGTGCCACATCCCACCTAATGAGTAGAGCCCAAAAAATACAACAGAAAAAAAATAAATAAAAAGAAAGAGGGGAAAGAAATGTTGCATAGAATCGATTCGAAACATAAAATTTGGTGCTGCTATTTTTAAATTGTGGCTTTTTTTGAGAAACTCCTGAGACCTTCCTGAACCCATGACTTTTTTTTTCTCCTTT
>JAOXNZ010000188.1:10028976-10053136 GCA_028566095.1 Kryptolebias brasiliensis | reverse complement strand
ACTAGAGATCATCTTTCATTTTGTAGTAAAATAATGAATGCCAATAGTCAAGAGATAAGAGAAAAATCCACAACAAATTGAACTGGTATCTAGAACAAAATACATACAAAATATACACGTAGTAAAACAAATCAGACAAGGGTGACTGAACTCTTTGATTCAGTCCTTTAAACCCAACAATCAAGACTCTTTTTAGGCCTGAGATCTAACAAACGGCGTGAATGAGCAGATAGAAACAGACGCTGTGATGCTGTCAGGGCTAAAAAACACAGACCGATCACGATAAGAGAGAGAGAGAAAATGTATGTTCTTATATTTTAGTCTTGTTGTTCTGATGTCCCTCTGATTCTGTCTTCATGTAGGGTTACGGTTGAATAGCAGGAGCAGACATATTAACCTAAATGAAACAGTGCCCTCTGAATGTGTGGAGACGCAGAGTCGTTTACATTTGCCCTCCATGCGTGTCTGAGCTCAAAATGGCACTGAGCTGGTAAAGAATACTAAAAAATACCCGTATTCACTCTCTTTCACACACATGCACAAGTCCTATTACCATTGTTTTCCCCAGCAGTACGGATTGATTTAATCTGCTGACTCCTGATGTGAAACATCACAGCAGAGAGGCGGCTGATCCTCATTCTCTCCCAGCCTTCCCTTTACACCAACACCACCACCACCACCACAGTGGTGAGCCCAGTATCAGTAGATCAGTTTCCTATGACCACCTGTCATCGAGGAGTTATAATCAGCTTTGCAACAACTGTTCTTATAAGGAGATGAGCTCACCTGCTCCCTCAGTATACTGCCGATGTAATCTGTCTACGCTGTGGGAGGCTTCAGACCTCAGCAGACTGCCGAGGAGATTTTTACAGTGAAATAAAATCAAGACTGCTCTTCTTAGTCCCGCTTCACAGCAGCACAGCAACAAAATCCCAACCATCTGCACGTATTAAATCAGCTAATGACAAAATGAGAACTCTACTAGAAGTCTACTAGTCACGGGAGTTGAGCAGGAACTTTAAAATATTCTGCCGCTTAGCTGAACCCCCTGCTTCCACTTGAAATGTCTATAATTTTGTTACCAGGGTGATATGAAGCAAGCTGGCTCACCAAAATAAATACATGTAGACAGAACAAGGCCAGTCTTATTGATTTCACTTTAACTGATGAAAAACTGACAACAGACCTAAGGTTCGTCTTTAAAATAAGAGATTATCCAAAGAAAATTGACCTTGAACGTGCTAAAATGATTGTGGTCCCTTTCAGAATAAAAGCCTAAGTTGCCTAAAGGAGGGTACAAGAAACACAGAAGTGTCTTTACCTGAAAAACAAGTTCTGCTAACAGTTTAAGGTCTTCTATTAGGTTGTGTCTGCATTTAAAAACAAATCTGTTTAACTGTTATTTATTTAGCTGGACTCTGACTGCATCTCAGAGTGAAAAAATGAGCCACCTACCACTTATCACAATGAATAATCTCCTAACAGAACAGAGAGGCATGAAAACAGAAACAGATCTGCATTTCATTTGGTTAAAATTTGGTTAATATTTGTTGTAGATGAAACACAGTTTTGATTGTTTTCTAGCGGTTATCTAAGATCATTAACATAAATAGAAACCTTCCAAATGATATAAAGACAAGTTTTTAAAGGTATTGCAGTTTAAAACAAAACTTAAGAGTGTTTTCACATTACTATAAGCATAATGATATGAATGTAATTTTGTTCAGCCTTGTTAGATTTTTGTGTCTGTGGATTAATGACCGTTTGTAAATGATTCAGTGTCAGAGGAACAAAAAATGCATAGATGTTCACAACTTGTGGTGCAAATGTTAAAATTACAAAACAGATAAATAAAAAGGATGTTTGCGTTCAGGTTTAACGGTACGTACATAGCGTGATAAACAGCAGTCAGCATCTGCACCATGAACTCAGGATCCAGCAGCACGCGGTTGCACGGTTCTCTCCAGAGCTTCTGCTGTTGTCGAGGGAAGCCACAAACACAAACTCTGAGGAGAGAAGTGGTTTAAGATTTTTACCTGGTAAACAATGTTCCTCTAACTACAATATGAAGCTCAGGCATCTGATGATGTCTGGGAGCTCGAACAGAAAGAACAAAACAGATAATTTGAAGTCAAATTGATCTACTTTATGCTTGTAGGGCTTAGGTGAGGGTTCGACAACAAACTGTCCACTGTGAGGACACAAAGAGAGAGTGTATTGTGCTCTGAAATCTTCACAGTCACAGTTTGCCATCTGTCTAGACCGTGCTTGCTTCAGGCGCTGTCTGTCTGCTCACAGTAGGCAGGATTCATATCCTGAATCGTCTGCACGCTGCGGAGGAACAACCGAGCAGCCGCTCCATTGCAGGTCCTCGTTCTGCGAATCACACATTGATCCTTTCTTCGGGGCGTCTCGGTGTTTCCAAGACGGACAGACTCAGATAGGTACCCAGCAGCCTGGTTTGCCTTTAGCTAATAGCATGTGCTGATTCACTGAGCTCAAATGAAATTGTACAAATCAAATCCTCCTGCTGCGACGACTGTTAGGTACTGAGCTAAGTGTGGCTACAGGGGGGAGAAAAGCTGATTAGATCCTAACTTCAAGCAAATAGGCAATTTTAAAAACATAGAAGAAACAAAAAAGACTGGTTACTAATTGGGTGCAGAAATAACAAAAAACGCGTTCAAGGTGTTTTTCTCACCGTGAGCTCATCCTGCAGACTGACTGATAGGAAGAAAGGGGCATGTAGACCACAGCAGCGTTGTAGCAGAGCATGAGGAAACACAACACCTCAAACCTGAAACAACACAAATGCACACAGTCCCATGAGAACACTATCAATTTACTCTAAACTTCCTCTAAAGAAATTATTTAAACAATTATACACTGTCTATTCATGGCTTAATATAACAACAAATTACACACAATCCAAGATGTGCAGAAATAGAAGAGCAGAATGTGTAAAACTGAAGTTAACTTGAACTGTCTTTGTTTATTTATTGTGACAATATTTAACAACTTATTAAAAAATAAAAGGCAGAGCATTCATTGACAGAGTGCCCAGAGTGTTAAACTAAGATCATCTTATGATGAGGAGGGATGAACGTATAGCGGTTTTAGTCAAACCTTTTATATGACATTATGCTCAGTCTCATGGAAGATCTTGATGTGTTGCAAATGACTCCCAGCTACTACCACACTCAATATCTGTACAACTGACTGCAATGTAGTCATTTATGTTTGCTGAGGTCGATTAGCTGTGGCAGCCATCTTAATAGGGTTATTATTTGTAGACGTGCATCCAAAGATTTCTTTCTAAAAGTTTAATTGAAATCTGTTGAGTGGTTAATGAGATATTTCACTGACAGACATGGACTCCAACAGTAAATGGCAAAGTTTTAAAAACAGATATTGTTCTAACACTAGCTATCAGCTAACACTTGGAGTATAAGTTGTAGATGATTCCCAGCTGCTAACAAACCTAATTTTAACTGTACATTTGTACAGTTAAAATGGCATGATTGGAGTTAAAGCTATTTCTGTGTTTTCTAATCTCATTAAGCTTCAGCGGACACCTTGAATGGGGTTGATTCCAAAATGATTAGTTTGAGAGTTTTTGTTTCATTTTTAGAAATGTAAACCCTAAAAATGTAACTGGAGTTCCCTGATGTTGTGACTAAGGGTGATGCCTGATAAACCGGCTGCACAACATCTGGCAGCTTGTTTGCTACAGACTCCTGCTGTAGCCGCAAAAGTTTTTTTTAAAGTGGGTGAAATTAAATCAAAACAACCAACATTTTAATTGTTGAATTATATTGCTTGGGAATACTGTGCGCATCATCTTTCTCCAAATCCACTTTGAGAAGCCTGTGGATGCATTTTGTTGAAAGCAAATTGAAATGGATCTGGTGTATGAGGCCATAAACGACTGCATGCTGCATTCTCATTTTCTCATTCAGTCAAACCATTTACCCCCCCCCCTCAGGAGCTTTGGATCTTCCTCTCATAAGAATCACTCACACAAATGGATTTCCAAACAAGCTTTGATGGCGAGCGTTGCTGAGATAGTCAATACATTTATCAAGTTTGTTGTTTATTGTCGCCAACCCTGCTCTGGATGTCCCACAGTATTATTTGTGCTGATCTCACATGATCAGATCAGCTAACCCAGAGTTGTGTCTTTCAGCATATATGTCACAGAAAATACACACACGTGCATCAATGCTCATTTGAGTCCAGCAGAAAACCCATTTTTGGCAGGAATGCTGGCGCACTTTATTACTAGGCTGAGATTATTATTCATGCACAGCAGCAGAACGAGCGCAGGAGCCAAAAAAGCTCTCAGACCTACTGAGTCCGAGCCACAGGAGGCTGACTGAGCATGGAGGGTTACGATCTGATCATCTTAAAAGGGGCTTTTGTATGAAAAAATATTGAAATAAAGCATAGATAGAAATGAGAATAAGGATTTCCATTTTGAAAGTTGGGCTCAATTATGGTGCCAAAAAGTTTTTAAAAGCAAAAAAAACCAAAACCAAACAAAACAGACCTCAAAGTCTTTAAATTGGCGCAGTATGAATCTCTTTCTGATGGTAAAATATCAGGCTAAAAATATAAAATCACCACTCTTGAAGGATGTTCAGACATTTTATTAAGTTTAAAAACAAAATTGAAGAACAAAACATCCTGGCTGTGCAAATGTTATGATTATTTATCAAGAAGTGAAGCAGAACCCATTGGTTGGTTCTGGTCAGATGGGTGTAAAGCTTGGAGCAAGGTCAAACAAAATGAGAAAAAGAGATTTTCCAACATTTTGGATGCTTTTCTCTATAGTTCAGTAAAAATGGGCTCATTTTTCAAAGCGAGAAGGACTTTATGCACAAAGCATATGAGTTTAGAAAAAATAAAAAGGACAAATGGCATGACGAGATGTATCTCAATCAAACTAAAAATTTGATTTCATTCTGCAAAACTCATTTATCAACTACAATATGAGAAAGCTGGAACCTTACTGAAATAAAATATTGTTTCTTATTTATGCTTAAAGAATCCAAGCTGTTATAAAAGCATAAACAAAACACTGATTGGTTATTAAGTATTATTCCATAATTTATTCAACTTTAAGCTAAAAAAATGTCTTAAATCCTTTGAGATGTGGAAAGAAAAACTAAATAATCATTCTCCACATGTAAATACTGTTTTTTTTTTGTTTTTTTTTAAAGGTTATAGTTCTGAAATGAATCTGTTTTGTTAGAAGTGGTACCTGTTCTGTGCAGTGAAGGTTTCCCTCTGGGGGTGGAGGCCGCTGTAAACCACTCGGATCAGGTCATGTTGGCAGAGAGCTCCTTCTGTCAGAGCCATGGACCCCAGGCTAGAAGGCTACACACACACACACACACACACACACACACAAACCTGTAATAAATATTTTATCAAATGAAATTTTTGACCTTTAATGCACTCTGATGAAGATGTGTTACAGTTTCCTTCTAGTTCTAATGAGCTGAATTATTGCCATGATCATCGTCATCATAAACCCTTAACTGCACAAATATTTTTTTATACCAAAAATTCATCTTTCACATTTATCCTGGTGCCATCTTTGAACCGCTCTGTGCAGCCTCACAGCTCTCTTCTTCCTCTCTTGTCCATAAAGCAGCTGGACCTTTTGTGAAATTTGTTCTGGTTTTACTGCCCTGGAATGAGCAGATCCAGAGGCAGAACTCAGCTTGATGAAGTAAGAGCAGTCTCAGATCGTATTTTCTCAAGAGTACAGTGGAACAAAAGGGAGATGCACATGGAGTTGTGTACAAATGAAAGCGTGTCAAGAGTCACTTTAAATCGGTGGTATTCAGAGCAGAGATCAACTCAAGTTTCTTTTCTGATTCTGTACAAGAACAACAAGGAGAGGTGGACAAATAGAAAAAAAGAAGCTGGGCTATATGATAATACAGATAATAATGAAGTTCTGGAGAAAAGAGCCACATAAAGGGCAGAAAAAAACCCCTCTCCACCTGCCTCCATGTTTTCTCCACTCACTTAGCTGGAAGGGACGAGCTTCTGAAGCTTGTATTTACTGCAACAAATCGCCTTTGGTGACACACACAAACACAAATAGGCACACTTGATGAAAATATTCACTGGGTAACAAAAGGACAGAAAACATGGCCATTAGCCCAGAACGATCCTGGGTCAACATGTTCCTTTAAACACTGGTGGTGATGAATTACAACAGGTCAGTTGAGCGAGCGAGAAACAAACCCAGCGCGATGGAAACTGTGACTCACAAAGAGACAAAAGGACTGAAAGTGGGATCAATGAAAGTCTAAGTGTCCTCATTTTCATTTCAAAGAAATCATCGCATGCATATGTTTTATTTCTTGTTAATTAATTACATTTTTTAAAAGCATCAATTAGGAAGCACTGCGCTGAAACAGAGGAGCCAACACACAAAGGAGGCCTTGAGCTGAGTGTTCAAATCAGCCACCACAATAAATCTCTAAGGCATGAAAAAAATAGGAGATGAAAAATAAAAGGAAGAGTGGAAGGGAAACAGGATAAAGCTGTTTTGCAACAAGCAGGAGCCTTACCTCATGATATATTGACGGTTTTGACAAGGAGGGGATTGTGAAGGAGAGAAGTTTGCTGTTACCATCTTTGTCAACAATTTCCTGCAAAAATCAAAAAGATTGATGAAGAAATGGCAAAGGAAAGCGACACGGCATTACATAACAGACTAGTAAACACTTCGTATTGTCTAAGAAGTGGGTACAAACAGTTATCAGTAAACGGTTAATAACTCCCACAACACCAGCTCATGATGCCGAACCGGTGTACAATCAGTCTGCCGCTGGATGTCAACGACCGGGGCAAATTAGATGCCATTGTTGTCCACTCAACTCCAATTTCACACTGTGACACATGCTGCAAAGCTTAATGCGTCCCTGAAAGTGATGCCGTTTCTAAAATTATTGTCCGATTATTTCCCCTAGTCACAATCACGGGGGAAAAGACTAGGTTTATTCATGGAAATATAGAGCTGAAAACTTTATTTAACGGAAACTTTAATCTGCAAAACGTTAATGTTCAGCCACGTGTAATGTTGAAGGCTTAATGCCTTGTCCCCTTCTGGTCACGTTGACCCTAACTTTTATCTATCCATCCAGCCACCACTTAGCTTGTGGAATAAAGTATTAAACAGGTAGTATCGCTTTAACAGTGTCTCCATGTCTCCTTCAGTGGACTGTAGGTTCAGCCCTTCGCTCGCTAGCAGTATATCTCTGAATATCTGACAGAACTGCCGAGAGCAAAGCTGTTTATCAATATTCAGCCGTCAAAGGGGAGAATTCAGTGTGCTCTGTGTGTGTGGTGAGTGGTACAGACACAAAGAAATAAATTATTCATGAATATGCCCTTAGCTGTGCCGGCTGACATGGAGCTCCTTCTTTTGGTATCTCTTGCTCTTTGAGCATTTCCCAAGGGCGATGGCTGGTGATGCAATCTACCTCCGGACGATCCATTATCTGGTGTTTTATCACCCCTGTAGGTCACCTTGGAAGGGTACTGACATAAAACCTCTCCAATTTTCATCATAGGTTGAGAAGGTAACTGATGATTTACATCAAGTTACTGTGTCGGCACTCTTGGCATGTATCCGCCACATTATACCATCTCAACCAGCAACTAAAATAAATTGATCTCATGTAAAGTATCAGTACATTTGGAGTCCATCCCAATACTAGCAGAAGTGGGATGTTTGAAATGTGCTTTTTTGTCAACAATAGCGATCAATAAACAGTCTGTTACACAGCTGAAGGTTAAACTCCTACAGCAAGATACTGGGTCAACCCAGGCCTCTCATTAAAGACCACAGCAACGTGGTTTGTTTTTCTTTATATGCAAGTAATGTGCTTTAATCTGCAGGGACACTTTAAGTGGACAGTTAGTCTCTCCTCAACATTTTAGGGACACTTGCACCCACTAACCAGGGCAAGCACATTTGTCCAATGAGATGTAAGAGGAGCAGTCTTTTTTTTCCTAAACGTAAACCGCACATACCTAAGTAGCTTGGAAAGGTACTTTTACTTGTAAAATACATTTAAACCATTAAATCGGAACAAGTCTGAACAAATATGTTTTATCCCAAACAAGAACTTTCCTCCACACAAAACTTTGCCGACACCTATCGCCAGTTTTGCTAGTTCTCCACCCGCCTCATGTGTTGATGCTGAACTCTTCAAACAGGATGGTGTCTTACAGAAACTGTACACTTTGGCTTTATTGGTTGTATTATTTCATTAATATTTCATTATTCAATGCTTCTAGCAGTGATTAAAAGTAGGAAAAATGCATCTATCATGCTGAAAATGACTGACAGTGTTGTGCGCGTTTTGAGGCAGGGTGGGGCATAAATTATTTTAATTTCCTTTATTTTTTTTTAGACATGAACTATTAAAACCAAAAAACACCCACATGTCTAGGATCAAAAAGACAACAGGTGCTCAACCACAATGAAAGAAATTATATGAAGAGCCTTGTTCAAAATGTCACCTGGTGATAATAAATGAGCCAAAAGTGAAGTCCTGCTGAAACCAATTCGATTTGTTTTCAGAGGTTCCTCTGTAAAACAAAATAAATACTAACAATATTAAATAATACACTGCAAAATACAAGACACACAAACTGAAAACTGTACACACAAAGCCACACATGGTAACTACAAAGATTTCAGGAAAGACATAAATGACATTACTCGTCTAGACACTTGTAATGCATTCCCCGTCTCACCTGCTAACTTGCAAACTGTGCACATTTCTGACAACGCAGACAGATGATCTCATTACAGATATCCTTCTTTCAGTGTGCAAATGGATTCATTCAAAGACGAAAGAAAAACTCTCCTTCCTTTCTACAGCAACAGTCACTTCCTTCTCCGACGTGTCCCAACAACTACAGGTCTGATTGAATCTTTTCCAAACCTGCTGATGCTGGCAGCTGGTTTTGTGTTGGATTGTGTAGCAGTGATTGCATTCTGGCAACTTCCTTCCCCACAGCCAACGAGAAATGAAACTTACGTGCAAACGTGCATGATAGCATGGTTTCTACAGCACTGTTCATTTAAATCCCAAATCCAGGAATGAAAACAATCTACAGCTACAAAGGACCTCTGTTAAGCTAAAATCTTCAGGGCTTCACATTTGAAAGCCTCCACAATGGGGAACTTTAATTAATTTTAGAGTTTGCCTTCGACACCACTCAGAAGGGCTGACACCCACCAGGTTGTAGATGCCCAAGAGGAGGGCCTCGATGCAGCCGTTGCTCTGACGGTCCCTGCTGGCAGTGAGGCGAAGATAAACCCACACGAGTTCAGGCAAGAACTGCAGGGTGAAACGTCGCAGGCGGTCTTCGGAGCTCCGGTAAAGCTCGAACAGCTGGTGGCACACCGGCTCCAGCAGCTGGAAAGCAGGTGGGAATACGTTAATCACGCAGTACTTAATAAGGCCTTTCAGAAGTACTGAAATAGAAATATCATAGAAGAAATACACAGGTGAACAAATGCTAGTTGGTTTATTTGCTTTTTCTGGTTTAATGTCAAAGTTGATGTCAAAAACATTTAGTGAAATATGAGACATAAATGGGCATGCATAACATTTCTCTATGTGCAGTGTTAAATTCATTTGTATTGTTACTCTTAAGGGCTCAATGTGAAACCTGCCAACAAAAACTGACATTTATAACCATAAACAAACTGGCCACAAAACCCTAAATGATGTAATGATCGTAATATACATAAACATACACATCCGGCAGGGCTTATTTTTAATACATAAAAAGGAAAGTAACCTTTGTGTTTTTATTTGAAAAAACGAACAAGAAAAACAAACAAAAAAAAAAAAACAAGGCTTCAGGGGGAAGGAGGAAATCTGAGTTTTCTCTTTAGCAGCAACAGAGCGGGTATTTTAACAGCTCTTATATTAGAACATAAATAAACCTGATCTTGTCCACAACGCAATCAGATGGATGGATACGAGGGAATCTTTTGCTCTCAGCCAATAGTGGGTAGTACCTGGGAGAAGAGGGGTGGAGGGGTTGATTTTCTACAATGGAAGCCCGGGCAGATGCATCCTCAGGGGAGCCTGCTGAGCCGTTGTGTTTACACTGTTCAGGTCAATGAGTGTCCACGCAGCACTACTGTGTGAGTGTGCCTGGGTGTGTTGTGTTGTGGCTGATTGGAGAAATGAGCAGCAACTCATTAATAAACTTGGCAATTGTGTGGCTTCCTATTGCATCAACAAAAACCTCTTTGCAATTCCTGTATCCCTCTCTATCACACAAACATACACACAAACATGGACCGGGCCACACATCCTCGACCAGGAGTTTCATCATTAATAGGATTGTGCAGCTAGACTGACAGCACTAATGGAAATTGGATCCCTGGATGCTTGACTCCTAAATTTTACCGTGAAATAGAAGGGAAATGGTGGCACACACTGACTGCATCATTACAGAAAAAACCCAGCCTCATTGTGTAGCTCAGACCTTTGCTAAAAAAACATTTATCATGTCCCTTAAAGGGAAAAAAATTAATACTAATTGTAATGCAACAGGAGTAGGACACATTTGTGTATTAGCATGTGAGTGAGGATGTGGCTTATCTGGTGAGGGCAGCAGATGTTCTAGTTTGTTTTTCAAAGCTCGATATGTGTATGTACCTGTGTATGGGTGTGTGTGTGTGTGCACAGTACACTGAGAACACAGTGTCCCATCTCACAGGTGGTGTGGCTGCCACTGCCACTGTGCCCTTTCATCACACTCTCATACAGAGCACCACATGCCTGTGTTTTCATGTGTGTGTCCTGCAGTCACGGTTGTGTATCCGTCTCTTACTCAAAGTCAAAGCCAGATATTATCATGTGAGTCACAAGCACAACGAGCCAAAAACACGAGCTTTGTGTGTGTCCTCAGAGTTTCACCTCGTTGCCGGGGTCCTGGATGACTCTGTAGAGCGCTGGAACCAGGGACTTTTTTAGGTGAAGGCTGCCGGCATAGCTGGGGATGTGGGTTTCTGGTAGGGACTGGAGCAGAAAGAAGCAGAAGAGCTGAGTTAAGGCATTTTACATTTCTGCACATGACTAAATTCAAAAGGAAGAAAGCCTACCACGGCTGGAGGGTAATGAGTGATAATGTTTTCGCCCATATCCGTGTGTGTGCACGTGTTCAACTGTCTGTTGTCTTAGCAAAGTATTTCATGAACCACCAGACAGATTTTAATGAAACCCTCAGAAACTAATCACAGGATGTACATGTACAACTGTTAGAATTCAAGATGGCCACCACAGCTAATTATCCTTGGCAAACACAAAAAATGGCTACAACTCAGCCAATATTACAGATATTGAGCTAAGATTTGATGTAGTAGTAGCTGAGCACCATCTACAACACCTACTTCAAGCTCTAGCCAATCACACAATATCTTGTGTTGAGCCATCAACCTTTGGAGTCAACTGCGTCTGTTAGCGAAATATCTCAGGATACACCAGGACCATGAAGCTAATGCTGGAGCACCAACTACTGCTGTTGTGTATTTATAAATACTACACCAGCTGTGATTTAAAAAACTGTGGCAGCAAAGTTAGTGAGGCTGTTTAAGGCCAAGTGGACGCAGACATGGAAATACAGCGTTCTAATAAAATTTTTTTTTAAAAAGCCAGTTTAAAAGCACTTGAGCGACAACAGAATGATGATGTCTGACAGGAACAAAATATCCTGGGGTGGCAAACTTCAAACAGTCAAGACTGAGTGCTGTCTGTGGAGATGGTCTCTCAGCATGGAAGCAGGCAAGACATGCTGCGTTCTGTCCTCAAACATACTTTTTCCAGTTTTATAATTTTGTCCTCCTATCTTCTGTCCAATTTAAGTCCATGACCCCGTTCCAAGTTTTAGGGAAATCTTACGACTAAACAAAGCTGTTAGCAGTAAAACTGTTATCTGCAGTTCAAAAACAGGAATGTAAAATTACCTCTTAAAAGTATTTTCAAAGATTTTAGCAACTACTAGCCTTTAAAAAGATGTTACATCAGTAATCTTCCTTATAAAAAGGTATCCATCTGGCCTGTATGTGGGTCTTTTTCATGCTGTTCAACAGGTTTTTTTTTTACCGTCACACTCGACAGGTGTTTTGCTAAACACTTAAGTTTAAAATATGTTAATAAGCAATTTCAAAAAATTTGACAGGCTCGATTCTTTTATGTGGTAAAAGTTCAAACAAGATTTCAATCCCTCACACAAGCTGCACGCCTCAAAAGGCAACATAACGACCATTTTATGATACCTGTACCTTCAGCTTTCACATATGTTGAGTAATAAAAAGGTGCAATGTTTACCTCTTATAGAATATTTAATTGAAACACTCGTTACAAAGCTGGCTACAAAAACGGTCCCTGCTTCTCATCTTGATGTTAAATAACATCATAAAAATCTCCAGTGCATAAATACTGTATCTAAGACAAAAAGGGAGTGAATGTGGCTTTTTGTTTTGTCTTCATGACTGATCAGGTAGAGCAGATGAAATTATCCTGAAGCTAAAATGTACAGTAAAAGAATCAGAAGGTACTAGTATGTATGTTCAAAAAGCAGCAGAAAGCAATAGCGAATCTAGATTTCTTCAGGGGGAAATGAAAGTTATGAATTCACAAATAAATGCTTATTAAATGTGTTTCAGAGAACAGAACACAGTGTGTCAAGAGAAAACTTAAAAGAACGTCACATGAAACTCTTTGTCATAATTTTCCTGAGTGCATTTGCCAGCTGTACCATTGTGACTCATTTACGTCATCATATAAAAGACATCTCCAAAAACCAAAACACAGAACGAAGCTACCAAAGTTGACATTTTTGCTCAATGAATTCTTGCAAAATGTATGCAACTCCTGTAGACAAATTTACTTCATGGAGACAACATCAATTAAGTTTACCTAATAGTGAGATTTACATTTTTGTCTGATCCAGAGACACTCCACTGATGAGAGAAAATCTAACAGAATATTTTACCTCTAACCTTGCCCGAGTTCTTGCTTGTAATCAATAACTTTAATAATTTACAAAGTATTTAAGTGTTAAAGTTGAAACACGCCCACATCTTTACACTCAGTCAATTTAAAGCCATTACACCCACAGTTTATCCGGACAACTACCTGCAGGATTATATTTCATGTCATGACCAATGAACAGAGAAGAGGAGGGTCTTTACCTTGAATTCCGAGAGCCATTCTTCCACAACGCCGCGCTCTGAACCCAGCATCTTCCTCAGAGACCCCCTCTTGGATGCCTGGTGAGCAGACAGAGGAAGAGTTAAAGAAAAGGTGACAGAAAAGAGGGGAGTAAATCCTGTTTACCATTTTCTGAAGAATGCTCAAGCTCTTGTTGTTTATTATTACCCTTCTGAGTAAGAGCCCATATTAGTTTCCACAAAACCTCCGTTTACAGTTTAAATTTATGTCAGCACTGATTCAGGACAAAGCACTGTTTAATTTGAAACGAATAAAGGGTCTCTTAAGGAGAGGCATTCATATGCCTGTGACGAAGGAGACACATTATGCACAAAAACAATCCCGTTCAGCGGGCGCCTGTCAGTGCTGAATAATCTAACAGCCCATGAACACATAAGTGCACCATCATAGAAAATTATTCAGATTGCTCTGTGATTGTAATAAAGATAGCACTGTACGTGAAACTGAAAATGAATGAAGATGACTGCACACTAACTGTGGAGGAATAACAGTTTAAAATGTTTCGCCCTTTCAAACAAATCCTGATTGTAATAATTAAATAAAAAAAAACAAAGAATAAACAATAACACGGCTGTTATTCCTGGCATTAAATTTGGAGTAAAGCAGATGCAACGTGAACAAAGACGAGCTGGGTTCTGTGAGAGCTGATAGTGATATTTGACACCGTTACATAACAAGTCGCTTCCACACACTAACCTGTCACAGGGGATATACGAAGACAGGAAACATCAGAGAGGTTCATGGGAGATTCAACTTGATGGCTCGAATCTTAGGTCAAGCTTGAGCCTGTTTTTGTTGCTTATATGTTGCTTTACTTCATGCTTTAGAGCTCAAGAAAGCAAGAGATCTTTTGTCTTTTACACGTTTTCATGCTGGAACAGAAACAGCTATAACAAATTAAAAGAATATTTTGAACATAATGTGACTCTGGGCTGCAGCACACACACACACACACACACACACACACCACTATCCTGTTCTCTGCTGCTTGGTGCTAAAATTAGATTGAGCAAACTGCACAAAAATAAGCCTCAGACCACATCCCAAGGAAAATGCAATACATTCTCACTTTAACCTCCCCCCCCAAAAAAAACGGTTTGCTGTGAATGTCTCAGCAAAAGGCAGCCGGTGGCTGTTTGTGTCGACTGATGAACTGAGTGAAGAGTCACAGGACGCAGCGACTGTTTGGATACAGACTGACGGTGATGTTCCGATGAATCATTCACAGAGATGCACAGTGTTTCATTATGCAACGGCAGATGGACACAATGAATCTTACAATCGGGGCCAGCCTTTTCAACAATTTGACTGTTACTGTCGATTTACTGCCAGCAAACCTTCAGAGGAGCAAAAAAAGCAAAAAATAAATAAATAAATAAATAAATATTCAAAAGAACAACCAAAGGCCAAAATATTAGAGATCCTCATTGAATTTTGTAAAGCTTAATGTTTGCTTTTTTAACATTTCTGCCAGAAACCAAACACATCAAATTCCAAATTCATCAAAGTCTAAAGTTAACAATTAATATACAATATTCATAATTATTTTAAAAAGACACAAAAGGTCTTCGGTAAAGACTATTCTAAGGTTAAGGTGACATTGAAAAAACTTAATTTAAAGTCTTAATGCATTTTTACCTTAAGTTCTCCAGCACTGGTTTCTCTTACAGAAAAGGTTTTCTCAGGAGTTTTACTTGATGTGATCATGAATTAAATCTCTTTTTACTGTCATTTCCAAGAACAAAAATCCAGTTAAATTCAGGCAGCAAGATGTTCTTTCACAGTGAGCGCCCTGATGCTGTTATCTGCATCTTTGAATCAAACACCATGTTATAAAAGGGTTTATACACACACTGACCCTCATTTGTTAGTATTAATAGGTCTGAATTATATGTTATTTTAGCTAAAGCTATTCAGTAGAAAAAAAACACATTTTCTGCTCTGGTTTCCAACTTGCCATGTTAAAACTGCTCCCGTAACATAAATCAGGAGACGACAGAGCGTTAACCGACTGATGTGTCCGTGTTATTCCAGCAATGTGCAAATTAACAGAACTGAAAAATCTCAAACCCCCCAAAACTTTGTAGAGATGTAAATAAGACGCATAAGCTTTGCGAAGGCAGTGCTGAAAATACAGTTTTACTTTTAATCCATAAGCCTGAAACACCATAAAGCTGAAAGTGCACAGCTCCAACGCCGACTCCCCTTTAAGCTACATAAACATGCCGGTTAAATCTTAATTTATTTATTTAGAAAACTGCGGGCTCTCTGCATTTAAATGACTGTCTTTAATGTTTTACAGTTTATACAACAGAAAATGTTCAAAATCTTTTGTTATTTCAATTTTCTAATGTTTCAGATTATTACTCAATATATATATTATCCACAAAACAAGAAAAAAAAAAAACAGGGTTTAGGAATGCTTGTTTAATTTAGGAAAAACAAGAATTAGATTTTGGATCAATTCAGTTTGCAGCTGAGCTCTGATGACCTTGAGGAAGTTTGGAAATGCAAACACTTTGGAGGTGGCAGCCAGGCTAAAGTCAGTAATTAATCAATTAAGGAGTGTCGTCATATATGAGTGTTTGGACTAAAATATACAGCAGTCACAAGGGGAAATGCGTTCCTGAGTGCTCAAGATATCAGACTTAGGTGAAGGTTTCATTTTCAATAAAACCTAAAGAATATTATTTGGAAAACACATCAGTAGAAAGAAAGAAAAGAAAATCTTGGTCCTAATCTGGACACAAACCTCCAAAATATTACAAAATCACTGCATGCTAATGCGCCTCACTAAATCTGACTGGTAGCAAAGAAGAAAACAATATAAAACCTCAAAAAAGTGTGTCTAATTTGCACAAACAAGAAGACTTGTTTGCATGGCTGCCTAAAGTCTCATAACCCTCAAAGGTCTGAAAGTACCAGACAGTTCAGTTTTTTAACGAATCATCGTCTGACATCTGAAAAAATGTGTGAAACTTTCCATTTGCATAAAAAGAAAGTAAAACACTTCAGGCAGTCCCCCTAACTTTCATTTTTAAATGTTGGTGACAAGTACATCAGTACAAAGCAAAAGTAACTTTCTTGATTAAAACTAATCTCACAGCCTGTATTTACAGCAGAAAGAATAGTGCAAAAAATATGTTTTATGTATTTTTTTTTGCTGGTTCCATACCGCAGCTGACATGAAGTTTGAGGGCAAATCCAGTTTTACAACATAAAAGACTTTTTTTCTTCCACATTTTAAATAAATGCATCCTGTTCCAGCAGGACTTTGACTTTTATTTTAAAATAAACAGAAGACATGTAAATTTAAACCCACATCCAGAGGCAAATATTTAACTTGGCCTGCCTGCCGTTCCCTGCGAGAGTTTAGAGGCATTCAGACGATTAACGGCAGTATTTACAGTACAGGTTACTGTTTAAACCAAACCCATCATAAATGAGTCAAAAACTCAGGATGGTAAAGATAAGCAAGAAAAATGTTTCTAAAGAAGCTCAGAAGAGCAAGATAACCAATTTGCTGCCGGGTTAGAAGGGCAGAGGAGATGATTATATAAACTAGAGGAATCTTTTTGTGCGAGTACTTTCTAAAATATGAGTCTGTGAATTGAAAGGCTCCATTTAGTCAGCTTGTTCAGCTTTTTAGAAAAGGCTGACTCATTCATTTCCTCTGGCTTGTCAGACTGTCAAAGACTTATGGCGGGGCGGGCTTGTGAGGAAGTTACCATGAGAACAGCCACCAAATGACTCTCAGACACGTCAAATACCCACCGACGGTAACTGATCATTGCAGAAAAAAATGAACAGTTTTGATCAAATTAATCTCAGATAAGAACTGACAACGTCAAAGTTGCTTCGAAAGAACAAAATTTGTTTCCGTATTCCACTCGGGTTTTGTTTCATATTTCAATGAAGAAATGAGAAAAACAAAACCAAAACCACTTAACCTCTACAGCAACAACATAAGGAAACAAAAGAAATCAGCCATCAAATTAACAAATGAACAATTTAGGAATTTTGTGCTCCAAACCAAATGCGTTCAACCTCTTTGTACAGAGAAATAAATGCATATTACAGTCTACATTTTTAAGCAATGTGCTAAAAAACATTTGTTTATTGAAAAGAACATATTAGATCATTTTTGAGGCATGCCTCGGACTCCCATGTGCTCACCTCAGTGTCCCAGAACTCAAATCTCCACAGGGAGATGGAAATGGTTTTCCACAGAGCCACACATCTGTCACTCTATGAGGGTCACCTGCAGCAACAAAAGGGGAGAAAGAAACCATAAATCAACTCATCATAGGAAAAACTGTAAGGCCATCTGTACTAAAATAGAGTCATATTGATTGAATTTAATATTTAACAGTTATTTCTATTCAAAGAGAAACTCCAGTCTTTTTTTGACTCGTAAAAATTGAAATGCATAAAGATAAAAAACAAGATACACAGACAGAACTTCTGTCATCCATCCATCCAGTTTCCATTAAATAACTAGAAGCACTCAAGAGTGCAAACCTCCACCAAGGCCACTAAATCCAAATTAAAAATAGCGTGATCCTGATCATGATCTCCACCAAAATTTAATCCACTGTTTTTTGTGACAACGCCAACATTTCCTGAGAATTTCATCCAAATTTGTTCATTAGTTTTTACCTGATTTTGCTAACAGACACACAAATATACATGAAAAATACAAAGTCGAGAGAATAAATGCAGCCGATGACACTCAGGAGATGGTTGCTCCAGCAGATTATTAAAAATAGACAGAATATTATTTTATTTCTTTCGTTTCTTTAATCTGAAAATGCCAAAAAACAAAAAACAAACAGCAAAACACTATTTTTAAGGTTATTTTGGAGTCAGTTTTCAAGTTCCCTGTTGTTGCCCAGTAACAGCCAGATGACCGACTTTAGCATCCACACCTAAAATGTGTACAGAGTTTAACAGAACAAATCAAGGTTTCTGTGGCAGATAAGAAGACGACACACATAACAAAGAATGTCTGATATCATGAGAAGCACAAAAGTGCCGCTTCACTGAACAAACCTTACATCAGCAAGTCAAGGAAAATCACACCCCAGAAAATTTGGTGTGAAGAACATCTTTACTTGCTGGAAGCTGTGAACAAAGTGTTTGTTTTACTTTGACTCATCAATGGTAACAGTGGCTTCAAATGTGGTAAAATAAGCAGCAGCAGCAGAGACAGACTACGTGTTAGATGACAGAATCAGCCATCTGAGATAAAAACGTGGTTTCAAAAAGGAGTTCCTGTTCTTCTCTTTATCAGGAAATTACTGAGTCACCAATAAATGCATTCCACTCGTTTTACACAGTTGAAATGACTTGGTATGGTAAAAGAGTACACACTGTATAGAACTTTGAATGCTTTTGCATTCATTTTACATAGCATACATACATGGCATGTTGTTAGTATCTTTAGGTATGGAGGTTATAGCGCTAAACAGCTCAGCAGTCCAAACCAAAAGGCAAGACATCATAAATGACATGAGATTTTTACATGAATCAACGTGAAATTAGCTGGAAACTGGCGTTCTGTTTGATTATACAACTAACTATTACAGACCCAAAAAAAGCCCACATGAACCCAAATATTTTCCTTGACTAAAACAGGAGGTAAAATACCTCATTTTGCAGATTTAACTACAAATATAACTGAACTGGCCTTAATGCCTGTCTGTCCTTCTTTTCTTTTACAGTTCATCTCCATCAAATCTATCAAGTAAAACTTGCACAACATTAGAACAGAGTAAGCACCCCAGGTTTATTCAGTAAATCCATGCAGCGTAATTTGAACTCCAGTAGTGAGTTTTGCAACAGAAACCCCAAAATATATCTTATCAGCATCAAAGTATTAGCAAATTAAACAACAGCGATGTAGCATAAGATAAGCATAAAAATAGAACTAACGCAATGATAATGCAAATTAAACAAAAAGCTACAGCTGAGTAATCTCCATAAAAAAAAAGACAATAATTTTCCATATGAATACAGCAAATTAACTGGTAGTTTCTCTTGTAATAAAGAAGTGTTCCTCCCTGCTCTGCAACCGTCTCATCTAGGTTTCTGAATGTCAACAAGGTTTCGCCAGCCTGTTGTCACTGTTGGCTAAATATGTCGTAGACCTAACGAAGCTCGGAGAATAACAATCAGAAAACTTTCCTTCAAGGGCTGTTCTCCCTGTATGCAGGACCTGCTCATTGTACCGTGGCGGATCTCACGAGGGAATAGAAGAGTGCCAGCCCATCCTGTTTACGACACTTCAAATCCCATATCACAATTACACAGCTTGACACACCGCTGACTAGAACACAAGGGCAGAACAAAGCCAGCAAGTGTATTTTGTTCATTTGGTTTGAAGACGGGGAAGTTAATGTACAATATGCTACTTTGTGATTCAATCAGGCTTGGCAAAGCCACAACTTTCAGGAAAAAATGTATTTCCTAAACACTAGGAAAACCTAGCTATGACAACACACACTAATTTTTAGTTAAAAACAATAGCAACAAAACAGAACAAACAAAGAACAGAGAAAACATTTTCTATCTTATAAAACACTCAGGAGTGACCTTAGAAAGCAGTACAGTAAGATCTCTCAGACTCAAGGGTATCATCAAGGGTGTTTACCGCCTAAAATAGTCACAATGGTGTTACCATGGTGACGTTTACTACATGCAGCTTTTACATATTCATCATCTCTGTCATTTGCTTGTGGGGCTTTCAGTATTCTTGCAGATATTTCATCATAGATCCAAAAAATAGTTAAATAATTAAACTGGTAATTTTTTTCTCCTTTAATCAGTGTTTTAATTTGGAATTTTTACAAGTGCAATAAGAAGGGAAAAAAAAGGTAACAACTCAGCCAATTAAGTTGCACAATTTTGCGCCACCTCAGAAAAGATTTAAAAATTACTTATAAGACCAATGATAAAAACAAACATCGAGGTTCCCGACTAGTTCTATTCAAAATATTGCAACAAGTTGTCAAAGCTGCGAGAAAAAGCTCAGAAAATTTTGAATATGATTGATTTTTGAGCTTTAGCAGCCTTCTGACTGAATAAGTACTGTACTTATTAGTTAACCCAGTGGTTCCCAACCCTGGACCTCAGGGAACGCTATCCTGCGTGTTTTCATTGTTTCCCGGCTGTTAATCGTTCACTCATTCAAATCAGGTGTGTTGGAGCAGGGAAACAAGTAAAACATGCAGGATAGTGGCACTCGAGGACCAGGGTTGGGAACCACTGAGTTAACCCTCCTGAAGCCTTCAAAAGAGAGAGAGAGATAGAAAAGCACTTGTAACTTCGGGTCAATTAGATTGTTTTTGTACAGCACTTTGGTCAGTTGTGATGTTGTTTTTTAAGTCCTTTAGAGATAAAGTGGTATGGTTTGGTACGGTAATTTGACCCGAAGGCCACGGGAGGTTTAAGCTGGTGAATAAAAAGAAATATCTCCGTACAATCAGTTAAATCAGGCCAAATCCAAAATGACAACCAAAGATCATCACCCTGAAAGCGGCGTCCTAGCTGATGTGTGTGGGCGTACAACTTTATTTTTTCACGTCCACCCACGTGTTCATTTTCTGGCGGCCACCTGTACAGGCAAAGCAGATGACAGCTGTAGGCAGTGAACCAAAATACTGCGGGACTTTTTATACAATCACTAAATATGGTAAGAGTCACAGCTGGAAAACAGAAACCAATACCATACTTCTGTTTGGTGTATGAACATTACCTTACTGTCATTACTAACAAACCATATTAAACAAAATCGGATAAAACGAATAAAAAGGAACAAACTACTGATTTTATCTTTAGGTGGCACATAAGTGGCAATCCATTTATCTGAACCATTACAAACCTGAGATGAAGGCTCAAGTGATGGCTCCCTAAAACACGTCACACTAATCACTCATTACAGAAAGTTGGCTCATATTTCTGAGTAATGCACTCATTATCCAGAGTAAACAAACAAGTTCAGCAAAGTATAAAAACATTCTTAAATTATCTCCTCTGCTGCACTTAGAGCAAAGGAGATCGTTTAATCCTGATCTACAGTCCAAACAGACTTCCTGTTACTTACTGACAAAGATAAACCAATCAACTCAACTCTGAGCTTGTATTAGATCTCAGCTTCAAACGAGGCGCCACAATTAAACTTCCTCTCATTCACATCAGAGCTAAAAAAGCTGAGCTTGGTTCAAAAAGGTATTTCAATTTCTGTGCAACCCAGCAAATACACAAACAAAGTTGTTGGTGACGGTGGTCTACTTCTACTGGACGCTTGGCAAGTCAGTATCAAATTTTAAATATCCTTAATACAGTATGGAAATGTTGCCCTTTTTTTAGTTAAAGTGTCTGTTTTTCTTGGTAGTAGATGAACATGGCTCAGTCTGTGTAAAATCAAATCTAGTGATGCTAAAAAATTATAATCGGAATTACATAAAAAAGCATATGTAACCTCCAGGGAATTAAATGAAAAAGAATGCTTTTATGATAATGAAGAATCTAAAATACCAATGTTAGGAGAGAAAAAATAATAAAAAAAGAAGCTTGGGTGAAATATGTGGGTTTCCATCAGTCTGTCTCAACTTGTTCGTTCTGCCCTGAATGAGCAGAGCCAGGTTACAAGTCTGAGCTGGGGATTTTTCAAGGTCAGCTTAGCCCAGTCAGCCATGAATTATTAAACTTAAAGAAGCTCTCTGGCTGCACCGCTAGGGCCAACTCTAACACCATACTCAACCCTATAGTTTTTATCATCAATATCACTTTTTTTTTTGTCTGGGACCATTACAAACTATGTAGAGTAACTATTCATGGTAAAATGTCTTTGTAAGTCTAAGTCACCTTTGCAAGAATATTACAGCACATATTTAAATATGAACTATTATGAATGAGTATTTTGAGTTTTACAAGCAAAAAAAATAATGATAATAATGCTTGGAATAAATCTTACAGCAATCCAAGTTAGGAGAGTATGACAGTACTGGAGTGAATTTGTCTCTGTGTCAGTGTAGGTAATTATAGTAACATTTCTTTCCTCTCATAGACTTTGCTGTTGGATAATGACACACTACCCAGGGAACAAATGATCAATTGTCGTGCCTGACTCCTATTTTCCATCCCAACACTCTTTGTCATTCGGGTCAGGCTATTTTGGGGATGATGTGTAGATGTGAGCAGTGAACGATGAGTCTTGATCAGATCTGCACATATATTTGCTCCATTGCACGAGTAAGTCAAACACACACACCTTTCCTAGTTAGGGGGGATTAACTCTAATACCTGACTACAGTGATTCAGTCTGGTGTAATCTGCTGTGCTCCTATCAGTAGTAACAACAACCAGCCACTCACCTGCAGCAAAGGCTTTCTGCTCGAAAATAGAACGAGGTGTATATATAGCAAAAATTACACTGGAAAATGATCCAACGGGCAAATCTTCCACAGAGAATATTGACTAAATACAATTAAGAGAGACAGAAGCAGACGGGTACTTTTACACCTCAGGGAAACACTAACTGAGTTAAAAGACTGAGAGTAAAGGTCAAAAACAGGCAGGCCACAGCAACTGAAGTCAATATGTCCCAGAGCGAATCAATAGCGCTGCTCATGGGACACGCAGACAAAGACTTGGAAAACAACTTCTCTGAGGACATATGTGTCAAATTTTAAACAGGATGATAATATCACATGTACAGAAGATATATAGGTAGAGGCACAGAATCAAAACTTGGCTACTGTAGGGCCCCCATCCTTCTCTTATCTCTTATAGGCCAAGTTGAGGGAACCGAGGCATACGCACATCCCAGGCTAAATTTAGCTCTGCTGCAGCTGCAGGGCCAGACGTGTTGGGATGGGCTGTGTTGCACTCAAACACACACACAGGGTCCCACCAAATAGATTGGGTTAGCTGCAGCACAAAAATGCACAGGTGACTGCTAACAGCATCCTGCTAACCCACCTTCACTGCTCCTGAAGCTGGGGTATACAAATGCTTTCAATGCAAATGTTGTGTGTATACACACCCATGTATGGGCTAAACACACATGCTGACTGAATCCAGGCTGCTCCAAGCGTCCTGTAGCAAGCTCACCAAAGCATTTCATTACTAAGATAAATGGGGAACAAACAAAGAGTGATTTATGCGTTTTCCTAAGTTTATTCTTTTGTTTCCCAAGTGAGTTCCTATAAGTAGAGCATCCTAAAACAACAACTACTGCCATGTATAAGATTAGTGAGGGCTTTACTTACAATAGGAAAACATGTAACAGTAATATTACACATAAAGCCATTTCCTGTGTATTAATAATATAATTTATTCTTCTGGGGTGCAACACATAAAGTTAGTCAATGTTTCCTTTCTTGAATGACAAATAAAGCATAAACAGAAAGTTGCAATGCTCAGTTGCTGGCACTGTGTTAGAGGTTTGGTTTAATACTATGAACTTCTGAACTGTAATATTGGCTCTTCTTGGACTCCAATATAGTGAACAACATTTGTAATGTTCTACTCATATCAAATGACCAATCTGAACATCCTAAAAGATGGTGATAAAGCATAATAAACATCTAGGGGTTTTACCAAATGCAGAATGCTTAAACAAGTTTGTTAAACATGGGTAGATCCTGCTAACACAAGCGTAAGAAAGTTTTCCCCATTTCAAACATTATAGTATGAGTAACCCAGGGCTATAATGGACACAGAACTGTCCAGAATCTCTCTCTGATGCCCAATAATCCATATTTTCTGCTATATTTATGTGAGTTTAATAATTTTGAATGGACCATGTAAGTCAGACCACACATTGGGAGTGAAAGTCAGCTGTCAGCTCTCTTGCAGCAAAG
>JAOXNZ010000188.1:10014937-10028952 GCA_028566095.1 Kryptolebias brasiliensis | reverse complement strand
AAAATGAACCTCCTTTTTAAAAGCTGGTAAACTTCTGATTTTATGAAGAAATCATGAGGTGTGCACACGCTTGCAGCCCTGAGTGAAGCACCCTAATAGAAAATTTGTGTGCGCGCCCAGATGTTTTGTTACTACCAACGCTGAGTCAGAGCCAATAAATGTCTGCATCTGCTGCAAAGTCATTCACATGAGATTGCTTATTGATTAAGTACAAGGCTGGATGATAGAGGGTGTCAGTGGGATTTTTAACCAGTTTAAAAACAAAAACTGCTGTAGTGTTTAATTAAATTATACAAGTGATGTCCCTTGTAAACAATGTAAATGAGCCATAAGGTAGAGGGCTTTTTAGTGAAAGAGTTGGCCGTCAGAAATTAGAACAGAAACATGACCAATAATCCAAGAGTTTTTAGCCCTGCTGGTGTTCTGTGCTCTAGAAAAATCGGACAAAGGCGTTGTACTGCTGTAAAAGCTGATAAATACTCAACAATGAGACACTTTGAGCTTTCAGAGCACGCCAAAACATTAGATTGCCATCAAGCTGAAACCACAAGCTTTAAAAATAAAATAAAAACAGAAACTGATGATGGGTGGAGGGGGTGACAGGGGGAAGCACCTCATATGCTTGGAGAGCTTCAAAAGTGTCAAATAAATCCAACAAGAACCTAAACTTCCTTCGACTGAGTATGCACATTACAGATATTAAACCAAACTAAATACAATAATATGAAAAACTACAACAGAATGGTTGATTTTTTTCATTGTGTTGAATTGATGCAAATAAATTACATTAGCTGGAGAATGACAGAGTTCTGCAAGCATCTGTAGCCAAGCAAATAAGAATTAGCCACAGAGTTTTGGCCAAACTTTTTCTTCCTAATGAAACACTCAATCACTGCATGCATTAAGATGCCAGGCATTAAAAACAACAAAAATAAATCTTTAACCATCTGGGTTTCTCATATATTATTGTTACAAACTCCTGGAAGCATATCTGTAGCAAAAGCCTCCACTTTCCTTCCCCTTCTTTGCCATCATATGCTCAAAACAAATAACTGGGAATGATTCAAAGGCTCTCTGAAATCAACCAGGCTTTGGCATCTGCTCAACTTCAGAAGGAGACCGAGTCGTGACCAGCAAGCTGAGCAGGAAAATAGAATCCTGACCGACAGGAAGGTGGAGACCAGCAGGGAGCAAAGAGGACGATGACCCCATTATTGCAGCTTTATCACACTGTGCATACTGCCATATCAATAAATACAAAGCCCTGTTTCCTTTCCATGTACACATGCATTCTGATTCCCTGTAAATAAAAAGGGGGATGGTTCAAGGGTCTTTTAGCTTTATCGTGTAACTCGTGATAAGGTCAACAGCAGGATGTGTCGTTTCTCTCTGCACAAGAATTCCAGCAAGCATTTCAAATGCTTTAAACTGCAGGGTACAAATTTTTTAAGGGATTAGAATTATATAAAACATAACTGGAACCTGTATTATGAAGCAGGATTAGTGGTTTAACAAGGTAACTTCAGGTTCAACTCTCAGTTTTCAGAATCATAAAACTGGTTTATAATACTGGAAAGAAATGGATGCATTAAGAACAAGAGTCTCTTCTCTCCTCTATCTTACTTCAGTATTAATTAGTTTACACATCAAAATGGTCAGCGTTCAATTTTCTTCCTTCCTGTTAAAGCTGCATAGTTTTCACTCTGCTACAGAGGTCATATTTGTTTATATTCTCTTTATTTCGTAGTAATACAATGCCCAGATCCATGATTCCGATTGGTCATCTGAAGCCAACTGTGTTGACTTACAGGTTAAAGAAGTTCATTGGTATCAGCCAGTCTGTTAGGTCAGATAACCTAGAGATGCCATGATTATGCTGAAACTGAATCCTGGTGTTGCAAACGGGAACATTACTTTGCTGAACCACTTGTTTAAAAATCAGCAGTAAAAATTCTTTGTCTTTGGCTAAATTATGCAAAGCTTATCTAAAGTTTCAGAGGGTCAATACAAAACGACATCAAATTTGTTACATAAAAATGTTATAAAAATGGGCCTGATGTAGTTTTGTTGGTAACTACTGAGGCAGGATGGAGGTTTGCACTGGTGATGATGCATTACAAAATGTGATGATCTTACTAATAATTGTTATCACTCATCTTATTTCGTGATGAAGGCTCGATGTGTGTAAGCACTCATGGATGTGCTGCTGAACTGCCTTTGTTTGGATTGTGTGAGTTGCCGAAGGAGAACAATAGCAGCTGTGAAAGGGAGTGTTGTTGGTTTTTTTATGCTGATATAAAGAAATAACTATTTCAGAAGGCCTACCACTGTGCTGGTGTAAATATTAACCAAATGTCTAATGAGGAGAAACAAAAAACAGCACAAGATTAATTAGTAGGGGAATATGCTGCATATCTGCCAACATTAGCAAACTTGACAGAAAGTTACACACATCTGAACAGAATGTATTAATTTAAGATGAGATAGCGTGGCAAAAAAAGGAACACTAGCAATTGTATTATTTACATGTATCATCAATAACATATCATATAATAAACACATGACTGGAAAACCTGTTGAAATTAATCTATTCACTGTTTAAAGGCAAAGAGGTGGATTAAAGTTTAACCGCTCGACCTGCCAACACAGAACGGATGAATAATGGAGAGATGCAAATGTAGCCCTCACCAAAGTGAACCAAAGCAGATGAAAAGCCTGAGCCACAATCAAGCAGTCATGCTGTACAGCAGGACAATGATGAAGACACTGCTTTAACTGCAAGCAGGTGTGATATTCATCCACTAATGAATGCATTTAAAAAAACTACAACAACAAAAAAAATTATTGACAAAAACAAACAAAACTAGAACTGCAAGCAGTTATCATCGGGGTCCAAGCCCCTTGTCGCATGTCGACCCTCAATACTTTCCCCTCCCCAATCTTCTGAGGAATTTTTGAAGCAGCGGGTTGTAGAATCATAAGTCTTTATATTTTTTGTGTTCCCAAGCTACTGATAGAGTTTGACGATTAGTTTACTTTATAAAGTTCCCCCTCACAAATAAAAGATGTTCCTCTCAGTGTTTTATTTGATGTTCATATATGAGTATTTTGTGGTCTTTTTCGATCCCCAACCTCTTAAATTATGCCATGTTACACTTTCCTGGTTTTGAAGCCCTCCAAAAATTAATTTATAGCAGGGGTAGGCAATCCTGGTCCTTGAGTGCCACTATCCTGCATGTTTTACTTGTTTCTCTGCTCCAACACACCTGATTCAGTGGTTAAATTACCTCTTCATGTTCTGCAGAAGCCTGTTAATCACCCATTAATTCATATCAGGTGTGTTAGAGCAAGGAAACAAATAAAACATGCAGGATAGTGGCACTCGAGGATAAGGATTGCCTATCCCTGATTTATAGGGTATATGGTTGTCATGTTTTAGCACCCCCAGAGGTCAAACTTTGCTAAGCTTTGTACAGGATTTAAACTTACACATTACTGAAGTGCAAAAATTCTAAGCTAATACAAAACATTATGGCAAAAGGAAGGTCAGGATACCCAGTTTAACACAATTGCCAGAAAAAACAATGAAATTTAAAAAACATTATAGAAAACAGAGTTTGTCAAAAAAAATCTGGATAAAAATCACAGATGACTCACTCTCGGTCTGGTACAAGCCTAAATTTTCTCCTGGTCCTAAGTAGACAATTCTTTAAAATACAGGAATACATCCTGAAAATTGTAGTTTGGTCCAGTTAAGTTAGGGATTGTATTAAAAACTAGATTTTATTCAGTAATTTACAATGTGTTTGCAGTGTTTTTTAAAAAGATGTCTTACTTTAAAGATATTTATTATGTAAATGTCACAACAGATTTTTGCCATAACTGAGGTAAAACAAGAAGAAAATCTAAGGAGTCTGTAATATTTTAACAACAGACTAATCAATGTAAATCCAAAAATTCTGAATTTTACTTTCTGTACTGCATTTAAAAGATGTGAAATGTTCATACATGTCTGGTCTGTTTGGTTATTTGTACCAAACTAAACATTTGATGAGCATGACTGGATTCATGTAGTCAAAGATAAAATAAATATTTAGCTGTGGAGAACCACAACTCCATGATAGTTGGAATGATGAAAGGATGGAAATTTTTAGCCTGACTGAGCAAAGCTTTCTGTTAGAAGGCTGTGGGAAATTTAGTATATTTGCACGATAGGTCAAATTGCAAAAGCAGCAGAACCAAGAAAAAAAGAGATGCAAAAATAGCCTCATAAGCAACGAAGAGTCAAATATAGCAGCATTTAAATTTACTATCATTTTAACACAATCACAATCTTGTGCATCTCTAACTTTACGATGTGAATATTCTGACCTGTCAATCAACGAGGGGGGAAACATATGACGGTTAAATAGTGACTGAAATATTGTTGGTTGAAGTCCTTGATGCATGAGAGTACGGATATCGTATCATGCTGGTCTGCTTCCTGTGTACTCTTGTTTGGCTTACAGAGAAACATGAACATCATGGAGACAGCCAACACACACGTAGCTCGTACCTGGCAGTGCTGTGAGTCAGCAGCTCTCTCAGCACGCTAACCACACATCCAGCTGACTGCACACAACACAACTATATCATATTTACTGACTACTAAAGAAATCTACAAGTCAATTTGGATGCTAAGACAGCATAAATTGGTTTATGGTAAGACTACTGGGGAAAACCGTGAGGGTCCCGGTTGCTGGGTCTCATGCAGTGCAACATGGAAATCCAACCTTTTCTGTTCAGAGGAAGGACAGGGGGTGTCTGTCTGCATGACTCTGTGGGAGGGAGTACTGTACAGTGGAAAATACTCTACACTGCTAATCCATGCCAGGGTAATTACAGCTTTGATCCTCTGTATGTGTGCACATCACAGTTGCTGGGAGGGAGCCAATAAAACAGAGGGGTTCAATGCAGTTATAGATTATTATTATTTTGGTTTAGAGATGCCTCAGCGTGCTCACAACTGAAGCAGTAGTGCAACCACTAAACAAATCTGACTATTATTAGTCAGCTCAAATACATTACACTCTATACAAACCAAACGCAAAACTCATAGGAGTCGTTTTATAGAGCACATGGTCCTGTTGCAGCCCTCTAAAAACAAAGGCCCTTTAAAAGCTTATCAAACAATGTTCAGATGAATAGGTTACCACGCTGAAGACAGAGACATGGATTAAGTGAGTAAATGGAGTTTCTGTCTAAAATAGAACTCTGATGATAGCCTGGTCCCAAAACACATGGTGGGAAAAATACAGCAAGGGAGGAGGAGGAGGAGGAGGAGGAGGAGGAGGAGGAGGAGGAGGAGGAGGATGACGGCTGAGGATGAGCAGCAGATGGCATGGAATTATCTAGATCTTCAGCTCTACATCTTTTGCCTATTACATCATTACTTTAACCGCAGCTTACTTTTCTAAATCAACGTCACTTCAGGCAGCGTTTAATTAATTTACTGGTTCAGAGGTAGAAACGGCTAGATAACAACAGGGAAAGAAAACAATTCAGCAGGAGCAAACTGAGCCAATAAAAATGAGCACGAGGGTTTGCTGATGTAAGGAGAGTTGTTTGATGGTCACTTTTAGTCGTGACTAACTTATTTAAGGAAAGTTGATTACGCAGCATAGGATAAGCCTAACTGTGCATGTTAGCAGATATCCAGCTAATCTAGATACAAACTTTAAATCAACAAGCTGCCCAAGTAATACTCAAAAACAGGCCAGCTACAACATTATAACCTCCTGCCTAATTTCTATAAACCCTCTTTTCCACGAAATAGCTCAGACCAATCAGACTATAAAGAAAGCCAATCTGGAGGTGTCCCAAACTGTTAGCCTTACAGATTCTTTGCAGTGTGGGATTTATGTGAGTGACATATAGGGGGGTTTGAAGGTCGAGTGAACACCTCGGGCTTTTTAAGAGATCGCCATTGCTGAGCAGTTATTAATAAGACCCAATGCTGTCTTGTTAGAGGTGGTTGCTACTGTAACAGAGTACTGTCGACGTGTGGAGGGGTGGATTTTTCGGGAGAAATATTTAGGCAGGTGGTAAGTTTCAAAGCAGCATCTGCATGAATGACAAGAAGCAGATTTTGCCCAGTAAAGTATTGCACTGTAACAACATGAGGAGTGGTACTCACTTTATATGACTCTGTTATGACTGATCAAGAAATAGTTATTTATCTAACAGCAACTTAGACAAGTAATGCAACCCTTTGAATAAAACCCATTTATTTTTCTTTGTTTTGAACAATCAATTTTGCCTAAAGGTTGTTTAACAGGGCTGTGCCTCACCATACCATCCACAATAACACTTGGATAACTCTTGCGTAATCAAAAAAGTCTCATTTGGCAAAATCAATAACATAACAACAGGTATATTCCCTAGCAGCATATCGTGAGGAGCAGCGTGTCCATTGACAATTTAGTACCCCAAAACAGAACCTACTTCCAAAATATGAAAGTGGTTTAGCCACATGAAGACAGAGCTTCAACAAAGCACAATATCTTCAAATCAAATGTGCAGGAAAACTGTTACTGCTAAAAGTGTAAAGATAAAAAAAACCCATTTCACAATCTGAAACAAAAACACTGTAGTGCAATCTGACAAAGAAGGAACACAAGCGACTGGATAAACGCAGTTCAAATGTAAACAAATGACTGAAACCAAGAAATGCTACCGTAATCACCAAGCTTACTGTAAATGACAGGAAGACAAAGCAATTGATGGATATTACCAATGCTGTTACTTATTGCTTGAACAAAGTTATGATCCCTATCCATACCATGTTTACAGCGGGGCTTGTGTTCTTTGTTTACATTTGTATTTAACACTTAATATCAGCTTCATTAGATGACAGCATTGTGCAGAATCCTGAAGAGTTGCAGGTTGAAAATACTTTTATAATTATTAAACCAATGTGTTAACACGATCCAGAATACTTCAGTGCTTTCATACAACTTAGCGATATTTCTACTATTAAACTATTTACACTCCTAGTATCATGAAAACATAAAAAAGCAAACTATATTTTCATTTTTTGTAGGCCTAATCGCAGAAAAAATGTTTCTGTTACATAGTTGCCAATATCGTGATGGCAAATTTCCTTAAGATATCGTGATGTAGGTAAATATCGCTAACCCTTTACTTCCGCTTTTATTTTTCAAAATAAGAGTTTGACTCGTTTGTGGCGCTCGCCTTAAGTGGCAGCGTACTGTAAACATTTAAGACGATGATGGTGTGCAGCAATAACAACTACACATCAATTGTTTCCCCCTCAAAAAACACCGAAGCTAACTAACCAGTTTAACAAATGGTTACGCGGCTCTGCTAGCTAGTTAGTTAACTGTTAGCTAACGGGTGGATGAAACTGTGCGCCAACGTTAGCTGCCTTAGCTCGGCTCGCATTCCGTTAGCATGCCCCTTCTTGTCAGCAGCTGGGGAACATCCTCGTCTATCATCAGTCGTGACCAGGCCGAGGCGGCTGTGAGGCTGCTGGCGGCCAGGCGAGGCTCCAGCGCCGGAGCATCTGCTGTGCGTGTGGTCCCCGAGCAGCGTACAGGCACCGCTTGTTCTGGCTCAACCTGACGCTGAAGCCTCCTGGCTGCGGGGTTTGCATCCACAACACGGGCTTGCTGGTGTCCCAAGTCACCAGCAAGCCCCCCTTTTTTACTGGCTGCCTGGGGGAAAAAAATCCCAAATGTGTGGGTTTTTTTCGGCAACAGTGAAATTAAATACTCACTCGGGCTGAGGATGGTGAAGGAGCCGCAGCACGGTGGCTGTAACAGGAAAGCAGAGGAGGTGTTTGCCCAGGGCGGTCACTCAGGTCGACTTCTGAGCTTCACATGAGCTCCCCACACTGCAATGGTGCTGAAAGACACCGAGACCCGATTGGCTGGACCGAGCGGAACCCAGCGAACTGCAGGGGGGGGAGGAGTTGCGATGCGTTCAGGTCCTTAGGAAAACTCAGAACCGTGACTTCAGCGCGTTAAAACTCAAAACGCAGCCGCAGGCTACACATTATGAAGTGGAAAAACATGTAATTAGGATTGTTACATAATATGGTATACACTTGACCAAATGAGAGAACTCCATCCTAAATGTGTCTGTTTTTATTAATATCATTTCTCGTATTTATGATTTGCATTTTGATGTAACACAATATATCCAGACTGGATTTGTATTCAAAGCTTGTTAAACCAGGGGTGTAAACAAAATTTAAAAACTTGGTCCAAACCAAGGGCCAATCTCTGTCGATACGTTAACTCAAGTCGAATACCTGACGTCTTTTCTTGTTTGCCAATTCATCAACAAGAATTTGATCGGTTTTCTGTTGCTCTTTCCATTTTAAAATAAGAGATTACTGAAATAATTTAACTTATTTCTCCTTTGGCTTCAAAGTTGGCCAGCTGTCATGAGAAATCTGTACTAAATACGGTATGCTCAGTTTTTCAGGCAAAATGAGAGGTGATAAAAAGATTTTACATTTAAAATGTTATTTTGGGGGCCAGGTGAGATGGACCAGATTTGGGCCACAAGCCCTGAGTATGACACAGGTGATCTAAATCAATCTCTTTTTCTTCCACACTTTAAAAAGGCAGCTATCGTGAACTTTGACTCATCACTTAATCAGTGGTTAAAGTTTTCTACAAGGTAAACCATTGCAAACTATAAAATCAATCATATACAGTAGCTAAAGGCAAAATCTTACTCTTTTCCATGTTAATGAAATGATGGAATAGTTTCAAATAACAAGCAGCAACTTTCAAATATACAAGCTGAAACACAGTAGGAGTTTTTAATTTTAAAGACATAAGAAGGCTATCCTGAACCATATCAGATGGTGCAGTTTAAAATAGTTTTCTCCAGTAGTTTTTCCACATATGCAGTTCAGAAATGCGGGTACACACTCCATGTAAACAAAGCACTCAGCTAAATCCTCTGAATACCAGGTGGAAGCTTATCTGCATACTTTATTCAGCAAGTCTGAGCATAAATACGGACCAATACATACAATATGTCGAACTTCTCGACTTCTGCTCTTCCATGTTGATCTATTTTCAGTCACTTCGACTGTTTCTGTAGGTAAACAAACACACGTGGTAGTTGGCACATTTGCTTACAGATTTTTAATTTGAGGACACATTAACCATTGATATGAAAAAAATGTGCCAATTTTTTTTCTTACTTGGCAATTTTTTTTTGACCAGTCTTCATAAAATTGCATTGAGTACCTTTAATAAACTAATTATAAATGCATAATTCATAAACCAATTAGGGCAATTTTCTTAAGATTACCAGAGAAAATGGTCTGTGTTGTTGGAAACTTGTTTCAAGTGTAACTCACTCCTGTAGGGGTGGAGCCTTACATTCATTAAATATGTAATAATAATAATACAGTTAGGAAAACATTGGATATGTTTTTTTCTGTTTGTAGATGTACTATGTGACACGTTTAAAGTCATTATAGCTGTCAAAATACACAGCTTTTCAATGTTTTTGATGTAAAATTGTATGCTTCTAACAAATTCTACATCATTAAATGATTGTTTTGGGGTTAATGTAGCTCATGCATTTCATTTCATAAAAATTGCGAAAAAATTATTTTTTATTTTCATTTATTTTATTTAGAAGGTGAGAGAATAACTTTACACTTTACATTTATTACATTTATTGCACGCTCATTTATTAGAAATTATGCAGTAGACGTTTCATAGAGCATGATGCGTATTTGGTTATTTGGTGGTTATTTTTAGTCATAGATGATATACCTATACAGCTACTTTGGCTGCTATCATGGCTTTAATCAGGTTATGGGCGTGGTCAAAGGCTGGTCGACCCCGCCCACTTTCAAAACCCTGCCCTAAACTGCTTGCTTCAGACTGAGGGCGCCTCACATCCGCCTTTTGAGTCTTTTACTTTCGATTTTCGTCTTTTTTTCTTCTTCTGAATATTGTGACTGTGGGGTTTCCTTGTAGCCCTGCCTCCCTTAAGTTCAGTAAGTTGTTTCGTTTTGGGCGTCTATCCTATTCAGTACAACCAAGGTACTTTCCAAAAACGGGGTTTTACACAAGTGCGTCACCGGGTTACATTTTTGTAATTTCCCTTTTTTATGCCTCTCCAACAAGAAAGGCATGATGCTCATGTGATCTGTTTTGTCAACGCGTGTTTAAATCAATTGTCACCACTGTGGACCTTAATCCCGACCGGTTGTTTGTTGTTGTTTGACCACCCTGAAGCCACACGGATCTGCGCCATGTTGTCACCTTTGGACCAGAGTCACCTGCGGGACATTAACGCCGTCGCCGAGTCTCTCAGCAGCAGTGAACACAGGAAGGTGGCGTATCTCTGCGGGAGCCTGGAGACAGACTGCAGCGTCGAGTCTGTAAAGCAGATACTGAAGTCTAACGCGGAGGACCACGGGGACGCGCCTTCGTTTCTAAAGGCGCTCATTTTGCGGCTGGGGCGCTATGACATCCTGAGGAAGGTGTATAAAGTTGGCAGGGATGACGTGGAACAGCAGCCTCTAACACATGCAGATGTTTTCCCAGCTTTCAGGTGAGATGTGTGTTTTAATGTGTTTGTTTTAAATCGTCCACACCTGTTGTTCTGACACCGATTTCTTCCCGTAGGGTTCTGATGGTTAATATAAGCGAGGATCTGTCCAGGAAAGATGTGGAGGACATAAAATTCCTACTGAGCAGCATTTTACCTCGTGAGAAAATGGAGTGCTCTAAGGTATGGCAATGAATGAAGCTGACGTGTGTATGTGTTCCTGGTTTTTGTTATCTTTTTAGGACCTTTTCTGGCATACACACCTACCTCCTCAGAACCACTAGTCCTTTTGTAGACCAAAGCCTGGTCCTAATATGGTGGAATACCGTTTTTGGGTTAGGAGTAAGGTGTAAATTGAGTTTAGGTTAGGGTTAGGTCTGTACTGGTTATGGTTAGTTTTAGGGTAAGGGTCAGGGTTAGGCTACAGAAATAAATGGAAGTCAGTACACAGTCCTTATAAGGATACAAATACCAACTTGTGTGTGTGGGAGGTGAACATTCATTTCATGACCTACAGAAACACCGATTAGCTTTTATTTTGACACAAAGTTATGCAGATTCCCTGTTCTTTTGCAGACTTTCTTGGACGTGATCACCGAACTTGAGAAGCTGGACTCTGTTTCACCTGAACGAGTTGACGTGCTAGAAAAGTGTCTGCTCACCATCGGCAGGGTTGATCTGGCTAAAAAACTGGGTGCTTACAAAATATCAGGTGAGGCTGTGTTTTATTTTATTTATGTTTCACAGAGGAGGTGGCATTGTGCCCAGAGAAACTGTGTCACACTAAATACCTTTTGTGCCACGCATATTTGGTTGAGAATTGTTCATCAAGCGTGCAATAACTGATAACATGCCTGAAGTAATTTCTACATACTCTGCAGCAAAGATTATGAAGGCATGCAGCACTGTGCAAAAGTTTGAAACCACTCATAATTTTTTTAGGCTTTGCTTCCAAAAATCCAGACTTTTTTGTAACCTTTTAAAATTTCCATGATTAACATTCCCTTTGCGTTTTGAAGGATTTCTCTGGTTTTCAGTGAAGTCCTTGTTTCTGGCCATGGCACCGATGTACAGCAGGCTTTACAACTCTAACTAGGCAGTAGTTTATTCTCTCCTGTTCCCATTTGCATTAGTTTAATGTGTGCAGATGTGAAGTTTTCTGACATTTCTATTTTTCATAAACTATACACAAAGCAACAGTGACATTGTTTGTACATGAAACATCGTCTTTTGTGCCAGGGGTGAAAAAGTTATCTTAAACATCTGAAAGACCTGATGTTTAAGATACTGAGAGATGCTTCATCCTTCAGTTGATCATCTACTTTAAGTAGTTTTTAGCTAATAACTCTTTGAGAATCACCTTGTTGATGCTAAAATACTATTTTATGTCTCTTAAACTGTGCTATTTATTGTGTTTTTCATGGATTCAGTCCAAGAAATAGGAGCAAATTGTCTCTGTGACAGGCTGCTGGTGACAAATATTTCAAATATTATGTTTAAAACTGGTTCTTTGCTATGTTGTTTTGTGTCAGCACAACACTGGTTTATCTCTTGAGTTTAGGAGCCTTTTTATGGCAGAGTGAGTTAGTTAAAAAGCTTGACAAACTAAAACCACTCCTTTGAAAATGAGTGAAAAGGTTTGTTGTTTTTCTTTGGAGTTTGGCTGTTTTTTTTACTACCTGTTTGTGTTGGCACATACCAGGGAACTTAGCAAAGAACCTAATTTTATGTGATTTTAATGCTAATTTTAAAAAACTCCTTCCCTTTTGATCAATTTTAGGACATCAGAGAAAGCCCTGCATATTGGCAAGACAATAAAGATAAAGCAATGCTATAAAGCTGTGCTATATTAAGTTTTAAAGTTCAAGCAATCAAAGTCAAACGTTTTTTATCATTGTTGCAGTTTGTCAAGATATCTTTTCTTTGACAATAAACTAGAGAAGAACAATGAAAACCAGGCAGAATCTCAAACTATTAGTCTTTTTTTGACAAACACTAAAGTAAAGATTTTTTTCCACAGTTGGCAAAACTTTACACTGAAGTAGCAAAACACCATCCCTGCTTTGCACAGCTATAAGCACAATGTCAGCCTCACGCTGCTTTAGACACAAAGATATCACAACGTTGCTTCTTTGCCATTTTAAAGCAGGACTTTTCCAACGACCACACCTATGAACCGACTGGTTAAACACATCTGCCAGGTGTGCAAACACATTTGTGCCTCAATGAAAACACACCGATCAGATAAAAGCACTATACTGATGCAGCATGTGTGCAGTGATGGATTCGCCACATAATGGTGAGACCTTGGGAAATAGGGGTGTGGAGGGTGCTGCACATGGGTGTTCAGTTTATACAAATTCACACAGGCTTCACATTCCCTCGGCTATGCTAGGAGGTTCCCCACACGATGCTTTGTGAAGGAGGATATGTTCTGTGATGTGAACTGTATGATCCTTTAGTAGCACTTTGTTTTGTTTTTCTGAACACCTTACTTATAGGAATCTCAAGGAAAGTAGAAGTGCTAAAAGTGTTTTAGAGTTAGATTATATGAACGTTGTGTGTTTGATGATTATATGTTGATATATGTTTTGTGTTTTTTCTAAAGCTGAGACCTCTGCTGAGCCTTTGTCTCGACATCAGAGTTGTCGAGCTGCTGTGAGTAAAACGGTGTACAAATGTTAAGATTTCTCCTCATTTTTCTCAAGCTAAAGGTATTAAGAAAACAACTTCTCTTTTGTTTCATCTAGGAAATTAAACAAAGACGACCCCAGCAGCACTTTGGTAAGTCTGGCTACAAAGTTAAACCAGTGATAGGGATATGTTTTTATCTGTGTTGCTGTTTGGTTAAATTCCCTTTTAGCCCACTGGAAACAGATAATGATAAATTACACTTTGTCACACGGGGCTTTATGGTTACCAAGTAACATCAGGAAAGCCCCTCAGGGTACACTGGTGTTTTACTTTGTTGTGCATTTTGCCGTATTACTCTTTCAACAGCCAAAGTAGTCGTGTCATTGCCTGTTTGCAGAGAGCCAAGCAGAGGGGTAAACTTGACTCATTCCTTGAACTTTTGATTTATTTAAATCTGCGATGAAGTGATGAAAGTGCATGTTTAACATGTCTGTGTTTTCTTCTTCAGAGTCCAATAGAACAGTATGACTTTACCTCTAACCCCAGAGGAGTTTGTGTAATTATAGACTGTGTGGGCCGTGATGGAGGTGAGACACAAAGCGTTTTAATTAAGTGAACTATGACTATGTAAAACCAAATCAAAAATTCAGTTGTGGGTTAGAGCTCTGGTTTGGAAACTTTCTTACCGTAAAAGTGCACAAGTACCTTGACCAGCTAGATCAGAGGTCCCCAATCCTGGTCCTCGAGGGCCACTGTCCTGCATGTTTTAGATGTTTCTCTGCTTTGACACA
>JAOXNZ010000188.1:9974640-10008822 GCA_028566095.1 Kryptolebias brasiliensis | reverse complement strand
AACATGCTTTTGTTTTGTGCCACCTCTTTGAAAGACTTTCCAGAAATTAGAATAAAATTTCTTCACACTGTGAGACTTAATGTTAAGTTGTTGTTATTTGGCTTTTTTCTGTGGGCTTTTTTCCTTGAGCAGAAATCCTCAGATCTCCCCCCCCCCCAAAAAAAAAAAATCTGGTGCTTTGTAACAAAATGAAAGAAGTGCTTGTTTTCCCACAAAGAGCTGGTTTTGTTTTGGTGTTAATTCAGTAAGACTCGCTGTTGAACCCTTTCCTATTATCTGAAAGGTTCTCACGTGGTGAATTTAGCCGAGAGGCAGTAAAGTCGTACTAATTAATGACCCATATTAACTCTGATGAGATTTGTCATTTGACCCAAGGGTGAAACCTCTTCATTTTTAAATTTTTTTTTTAGCGCTGCGGAGGATGTTAAATTGACACGCCTGTAAGCTTTGTCTTAAAAATGTAGAAAGAAACAACAAAAACTGACCTAAAGTCACATTTCGCCCTCCTGTGGTTGATGTTTTTTGCTGTAGATTCTTGCCAAGGTTTAGGAATAGACCTGACGGGTTTGCTCTGATAAACACATTAGCTGCCACCAAGGCTTCTAATGGGATAGACATGTTTTCAGGAGTGGCTACCAAACTAATCTATATCTGTCCAGTTTCCTCTTCCTGCTCTGCACATGTCACATCCTGCCATGTTGAAGCTCTGATACCACTATCTCCCAGCTTTTCCTCCACTGGCATACTCAGTCCGCTCTCTTTTTTTCCCCTCTATCTGTCTATATTTCCATTATTTTTATTTTCCTTTCTCTGATCAAAGAAAGGAATACCGTGTTCTTCAGGCTAAAGAGAAATAGACCTATTTTTAAAGCTCTTTCACTGCCTGTTCTTGTCTGCTGCTGTGAACTTTTCACCTCAGGAAGATGCTCTTAAGTTGTCCTCCCCTTGAGTCTCGTCTCAGGACAGAATATTGCAGGTGACTCATTTTATTAGAAGCAGATGAAAAGCTGATAATCCTGAGACGGGCTCCTCTTTCATGGATTAAAAATGCCGGAGAAGCATGTCTCTGTTTTTCTTTTTAGTATGCATGATGGATAGTCTAAAAACATGCATGTTAGGCTGCCTTCAGGCCCAGGCCTCCCTTGAAAAAAAGATCTGTGATGTCAATGGGACCTGCCTGGTTAAATAAAGGTTAATAAATAAATAAATAATGGAGTGTGAATGCTATGTGAGTGTGAAGGAACATTGTTTTATTCATAAAAGCGAACAGTGTCATGCTTGTGTTTTTTAAGCAGTTTATCTGAATCTTATAGTATCAGATTGAGACGATCCAGCAGCTTGGCTCCATAATATTCCACTGTCAGCAGCTAAGGCCTGCTGATGTATGAAATAAACAACCTGCACGCTCTTATTCTGGTAATACTAAGTAGGTTTTCCTTCCAGGGGTGCTTTATTTTTCAAAGTCTCGGGTTTCGTATTTATCGCCCAGAAGTCTAAGCAGCTATCATGTATTTGCTGATGTCTGCGTGTGTGTTCATGTATCTGTCTGTTAGCAAAATATCTCAAGAACCACCAGATAGATTTAAATGAACCTCCCAGAAAGTAATAATTAGATGTTCATTGACAACTCAATAACCTTTGGAGTCAAACCAATTTGAAATGGCTGCTCAGCTTATCGACCTTAACCAACACAAAAATGGCTATTTCTCAGGTAATTTTACAGATATTGAGCTAAGATTTGATGTGTTAGTAGCTGAGAGTCGTCCTCAACACATACTTCAAGTGTTAACGAGTCATGCAAGAGATTACGCATAACGTCATTTATAAGGTTTGACCAAAATGGCTAAAACTCTGCTCTGATCATAAGAAGATGATAGTACAGTTGTATGTTTCATGGTCTTTTTTTAATATATTTTTTTCATGTTTTGACAGTCTGGCTCAGTGATATTCTGTTAATCCATGTACTTAATTTATTTGAAATGCAATAATGTCCATGGGTATTTCCCTCTAAAGTTCTGAAAAAGCTTTTATTTGCTTCCAGTTAACTTTGATTGTGGGGAAACAGGCTAAAAGTGACACTTTGCAAAGTGTCCAAAATGTGGACATTAAATTATTAATATTGGTTCATACCATTAAATATTTATGACTAAAATGTAGACAGACATCTTTAGGTATGTTCAGCTGCAAGTATCATCAACAGATTTACCATACTGATATGAAAGTATATCATTCTTGTAATTTTTTTTTGTCTAAAAAAAGAGAACAAAGTTTTCCCAAATTTTTTTTTCTTTTAGTCTTTAGTTGATAAAATCCCTTTAATTGCTGTGAAGTAAGAGAATGTGTCCTTATGGCTTCTCGTGGCTCATAATTATGATCCAGACAATTCTGCTTTTGTGAAACTATTTCCTGTCTTTTACCAACAGTGCTGGGAGAGTCGAGTCCTCTTAAGGCCAAACTCTCAGCTTTGTAGCTATGAGAAAGAACATGTGTTGTTGCTCAGCTGACCTAAATGCAGATGAGTGGCCAAAAGATGGGGTGTAAAGCAGGGCAAGAAGATGGATGATCCCCATTATCTCCTGCAGAGGAGAAGTAGGGAGCGAGACGTGTCTGCTGAGTAATTCATAGGCTTACTCTGTAATTCCCTGGTTTTCTACCCTCCTCCTTTGTTTGCTCTCTAAGCCCTCTGATGACAAAGTCATTTTTAGTTCTGTCCTGCTGAATTTTACAGGGGAAACTGCTAAAAACCTCTGGCTGGTCATTCAGCTAACATTTACAGAGGAGTGCTGCTTTTGGTAATTCAGGAGCAGCCAAATATTACTTATGGCTGCCTGGACTCACTGAGAAAGGGTTTGGAAGTGGGCTGAGGTGTTGGGAAGTTTGTTCACAGTGATCTACAAATGTATTTGAAATGTTATCATTAATCAGATTGCCCTGTAAGAAACACAAGTCCATCTTTTTATCTTTGACCTAGAATCTGCTGCTGCATTGACCTGATTTCCCCACAGAAATCATAAAAGTTTCACTATTTATCTAATCATTCAGATAAGGTGAAACTATTTTCACCGTATAGCTGCAGGTGAGGCAATGAAGCTGCCGAGATGTAATAGTAATTAAATGGTGATGATTAAACCCACACTTTTTTGTCAGCCTCTAACACTGACAGAGGCTTGTTTGTGTAATGATCTGTGGTGTGTATCTCGCTGCTGTAAAAAGATCAAAACTCACTTAATGTAGATTTTTCACATGAATTCAAGTTTACACACATTTCAATGTAGAGCTACGCAATGAATTTGCTTCGGTTGCTGTGTTTCTTTATCTTACAGTTCTGACTTGTGTGCTTTTAGTGGGGAGATGCGTTTGATTGAAACTATTGCTGCTCATTTCATGCTGTTGTTTTGGTCCAGATGTTTTAAATTTCCCTGAAAGTGAGGATGCACAAAAGCCCATGCATTACATCACTGTGTGGCAACCACTATAAATTAAAGACTTGTAAAGCTAAAGTCAGTATTTGATTGTCGTCAGTCAAGTCTTTCATAAACCTGGGGCAGGGTTAAGATCTTGAGAAATGGCTGTGGTTAGTCGTTGGTTTTGATGGCCATCGCCTTGTAAACTTTCTTTTTGGAAAGTATGACTTTAAAGAAAATTCCAGTTAGTTTGTCTCCAGTCAGGCAAGAGTGCTTTAGTGACCATTGTGTAGAGTTCCCAATTCATCCTGCGGTCCCAGTTCACCTCCAGGTTAAAAAAAAAATCCACTGGGTCTTCACTGTGAGTTCAGCCTGTTGTTTAAAACCACAATTACATCCTACATTAAGAGCTTTTTAAGCACATGTAGGATTTAGGATGATTACTGAAGGGTTGTTAGAAATCGCTGCTGTTTTGCTCTGTAATAGGATTTATAAATGAAGAATGTTGAGCCTTGGCGTGTGTGAGCTGGTTGTTGTAGCTGTTCTGAAGTCCAGTTTGGAGGTAGAGAAGCAGCCTTGCCCCTGCCAAAGGTTGGAACAGGGAGGGTCATAAATATTTCAAGTTTGCACCTCAGATCAGAGTCAAGTCTCAGATTTTGGTGCCGCTCTAATACAAAGCCACTTGCATGTACACTCTATTTACTTTTGCTTGTGTCTCTGAGTGCTTTGTTAAGACCATCCTTCCAATTGGTTGGTTACATGCCACGTAGCTTTGTTTCATTTTAACCCACCTGTGACCTACAGCAGCAGCGATTGTGTTGTCTGCTCACTTTGCTCTCTGCTATAAGTCCTTGCCTGTTGTTTTTTCAGCATTCCTCTACACCCTGTGTGTCTTTAAACTGTACAAGCTATGAATATTTAAAGAACTGTCAAAGTGATATCTGAAATATGTATTTTTTATCCGTTTAGTCAAGTGGGGATAAGTCTATATTGTAGGAGATTGTCTCACAGTAACAATATAGCACAAGGAAAGCCACTGTGTTTGCAAATGAACTAAATTTTAATAGTAATTAAAAGGAAAACATGAGTATCTTAAACTGATTACCCAGCCTAAACGCTCATATGACAGTTGTAATAAATGTATTGTCATTGTGGACAGGCTGTCATGGCTTTCTCCTCAGATTGTAAAGTTATTTCCCCCCCTTTTCTCCCTTCATGTCATGGATATATGCAAATATTTTTCAGTCTCTTTCAGTGCATTTCAGTGGTCGTTTTGAAAAAGCTTTGGTGAAAGTGTTGGCTGCATTTGCCAACAGACACTGTAAGAAAGCTTGTCATATATGTTTAGAGTTTGTGTACTTTCAAAGAAAATAAGTCCATCTTTTATTACTTCAGTAAAACTTCAATAAAACCACATCATGATAAAGCTTATTAATAGCTTAATGAAGCTATTAAAGTTGCTTCTAAGGTTAATAAGCACATTAAAGCCCAGAGTCACTTTATTGGCCTTTGCCTCAGCCAGTGTTTATTTATGGTAAAGTTAAGAAATGTTGCTCTTACTGAACTGAATTGGAATCTTACAGAAATTGGTGTTTTGACTTACCTTTGTAGTGTTATTCCCCTAACTTTTAACAAGCTCTCTTATACAGGAAAGAGCTTTTTCTTCCTAATCTCACAGATACTTGGCTGTCTGCTTAGAAAACAGTGAAAAAATGGTGCCAGCTTCCAGCTAGGCCACCATCCTGCTGCAGTGATACCACTGAGCTCTGCAGTCAGCTGAAGGAAGTCCTCTTCAGAAGTTTTTTATATATTTAAAGAAGTATAACACTTAAGGTTAGAAATATTTTCTCATTTTAATAAATACTATTTAGTAACCTTTATTTAACCTGGCAAATCCCACTGAGATCTCAGATCTCTTTTTCAAGGGAGGCCTGGGCCTGAAGGCGGCCTAACATGCATGTTTTTGACTGAGGGAGGAAACCAGAGTAAATCCACGCAAACACAAGAACATGCAAACTCCACACAGAAAGACCCCAGGTCCAACCCGGGGTTTGAACCTAGGACAGTGCTAACCACTAAGCCGTTGTGCTGCAAAAAACACTACGATGATGGTGCCTTTTGTGACTCAGCCTGTGTCTTTGCTGTGAGGTGCCACGGCACTGTGGAGAGCAGAGGGCGCTGCTGCCAGGATCATTTGCTGACCAAACAAGCTACATGACCCACTTCAAGGACACATAGTGATTTTCATTCTCTACCCACCTGATTCTTTTTACTAGAAGGCTTTTGTTCTGCTTCACTAAGCGTTACGGAGTAAATCATTGTCGCCCTTTTTACCCGCTGTCGCTCTGCGTGTTTTGATCCCTCACCTGCTGAAAACAGAAGCTTCGTGTACAAAGAAGATGGCAGCTAATGACCTCCTTTGGGCCCGTCTCAGAGATTATAACATACCAAGAGCATCCTCATCTGGTAGCTTTTTTTGGGCTAAATGTTGTGATTTAAACCAGAAAAAAAGAGTTTTTCTTAACAAGTACAGCGTATTCGTAACATGCACAGTGCAGTACTCTCAAGGTGCAAAGTTAATTGCTTGCAAAGGTGCAGTATGAGAGCACTGAGCACTGCAGACAAGCTTCATACTTTATTAATGCTTTTATGCTTGAGGTTCAAGGTAAAAACATTATTTTTTCTCTTCATGTCTTTCACATCATTTATTTTCCATATTTCCCTTTTTTTTTCCAAACCCATATGCCCCTTCACACAGATTACATAACCATGTATAATAAATAAAGATGTTCAAAACTACTTCTTATCAGCTTGTCACTTCTAAAAGTTTTTTTAGGGATATAGGCAGAAAGGTGTGTCATGCTCACTATAATAAAGAGCATAAAAGGTGGAGCTTTTGTTCCAGAGTTACAATCTTTTTAATCATCAAACAGTTTCAGCTCAGAATGAACAAGTGAACCCCTCAGGTTGAAGAAAAAAGCTGCAAAATATACCTTAACAGATATTCTGTCTGTCCACTGTTTGGAACTCCACATAAATCAAAATGTGCAGTAAAGATTTATTCCAGAGAGGTTGGATTTGTCATGTCCTGGTCAGTGTCTTAATCACCTTCTGACTTCTCAACACCAATTTGTAGCAAAGTTCAGCCTGCAGAGAATGACCGCAGAGTGCACATCAGCCAAACAGAAGGCAGTCTTCAGTGAAAGTAGGAAGAAATTCCCTTTAAAAGACAACATTTCCTTACAATGGAGACGAAGTACCAGAACATGTCAAGGTTTGTCTCCTTGTTGCCAAGAGACATGCTAAATTACATTTCACTGAGTAACATACCAAAACAGAGATAGGATGGGCTTCTTCTGAAAACCACAAAAGTGACTGAAGAGATGCCTGAAAACCCATAAATGTGTTTTTATTTTTACTTTTTCTTGTTCGATCGATGTCTGTGGCTGCACAGGTGTGATGTGCAGATCAAAGACAGATCGCAGTCTTTGTTGCTGCATTGTGAACCTTCATGATAAAAAAAAAAAACCCAAAACAGACAGAACATGTCTGGAATGTGCTGTGACCTATGAACTTAAACGTGAGCAGAGGGCTTTCCAAATCCCAAACACTGCTGGAGGGCGTAACTGCGTGCAACACAAAGGCGTGCTGCGTTAGTAGATTCCTTAAGCCTTTTTTAAAAAACCAAACAATGCTGGTTGGATCCCTCCTCTCTTTTACTTCATGTCCTTTTATGTCCCAGTAGAGTTTAGGAGGGGAAGAACTGAGTTGTGTCTTTTTTTATTACTGTGGGAGCAAAGGTGTTTTTTTTTTGTTTTTTTTCTTACCCCTTAGATATTAAAATTTCACCTGGCAGACTCAGCTTACATACCAGAAAATACATTTCCAGCCTGTGTGCTGCATGCAGACAGACAGTTTTAGGTGAGCTGTGTTGCTGTGCCTCTCCAGGGACTTTCCTTTGTGAGTTCTTCAACTTGCAGCAGGAAAGAAAGGAGGGATGCAAACAGAGGGCGAGTCGAGCCTGTATTTAAATCTCCTAAGGCATAACTATCAAACCATGAAGACTCCTATTGTATTTAACAATTACTGCTTTGTGTCAGAAATAACTCCTAAATTATCTCAATAAACATGACTTAAGAGACATTTTTTTTATCCTGAATGCCCTTAATGCTGCATTTATATTCAGTTCCCTGGATATAAAAATAGCTGGGTATATAAAAAAAAATCCATTTCCAACCAGAAAGAGACGACTGCCGTAACTAGCACAGGTAATTGCTTTCAAAACAAGAAAAATATGAGTCAGTTAGTTGCTGAAGGCTATAAACTTCATCTCAGAAGTGCAGACTTTCAACCAGGAAGTAACTGCCCATATGTTGCTTACTATACTGGTAAATATCTATTTTATAATGATATCAATGGTTTTTTTTTTGGTTTGTTTTGTGCTTACATTTATCAGCACCAGTACATTGTGAGACTCACAGCACAACTGAAGTAAAGTAAAACTCAAATGGTGAAGTAATGATGTAGTTTCTTGTGTTTAAAACAGTCTCAGGCATCTGTTGTTACCCAAACACATATATTAAGAAGCCAAAGAAAATGAGTTTCAGCTCGTGTCCATGTTTAATTGAAATTTATTCTGATACATCTACTTTTGTTAAGGGTTGCTTTAGTTTCAAAATGAAAGCCTGTTACAAAGTAGTCACGTTTCTTAAATATTTTATTTGTTCCACTTAAAAAAACAAATCGGCACCTCATTTTCAGTTACTAATTAGACCGTTTCTTGTAGGTTCTTACAACAAAAATGCTATTTTCTCCCCCTTTTTGGGAAATTTGCCACACTCAAACATTTTTCCTTAAATGCCGAATAGGACTTCTATTTAAAGAGTCTTATTTCAGACTAATAATGTGTGAATGTGGTCTGTTGTGTTGGGTTACTTCAGTCTAAAGTTATCACTGTGATGTTTTCTGGCACCAACAGAGATGTTTCACTGATAGGAAGCTTGGACTGAAGAGCGGTGCTGATGGCTGGCACTCCAAACTGCTTTTGAAGGAATGGTCGGAGTTAATAAGTGAGATTTCAGCCAGAGGTGATACTGAACTGTTTTTTTTTCACTTGTTTTGCCCCTAAGTTCAAAATTTCTATGAGAAAACATCTTGGGAATGTGCAATAATTGGTAAACACAATGTGGCTTCTTACATTTGTGATAAAATGTGCCTCTTCTCCCTGCTGCTTTAAGTGCACGTTTGCTGCGAATCAACTAGAGATTTTGAACAAGCGTTTGAGTTTTTGTGGAATCTCAGGCACTTTAGGGATGAACAATAACATACATGCAGCTTTAGACTGACCAGTAATCTTATTTAAAACACACACACATTTACACACCCATGTCACTTCTCTGTGCTCTTAGTCAAACATTTTTGACATAGAGGTCACAGTCCTCAGCAGTCTGTGGCTGATGTTTACATCTGTGGTCACATACTGAGTGTGTGACTTGCCTCGTGGTGACAGTTAAATCCCAGAGGTCACCTCTTCATGTTTCACTTTGACCGCTTTCTCAAGAAACTCATTAAACAGCAAACTATTAGACCCCATCAAACCCATTATGTCACGCTTGTCTTTTTGCATGAAGTGTTTTTAGGGACATAAGCAAACCAGTTTGTGATTTAAGTCATGACTTCAAAATGCTGCAGCTCATCTTTTAACTCAAACATGAAAGCTTGAGTGCATCTTTCCTGTTCTTGCTTCTCTCTACTGGCTGCCCAGTTGATTTAGGATTGATTTTAAGGTTTAAATATGGACCTATAAAACTCTTCATTGGCTATCTAACTTCCTAAAACCTTATGTCCTCGAGATCATGTAGCTCATTTGCTCTTATTGTCCAGAGGTCTTGGCTGGCAGATAGATGATAGATGAGATCAGGTGTTTAATTGGTCCTGTACATTAGGTATTGCTACCTTTTTATAGGTTCTTTATTAAAATAGATTTGTTGGCTTTTAATGCAAAAATCATTTTCCAATTATTTTACTTTTATTGCTTTTGAATATATATATATTTTGACTTTTAAGTTTTTTTGTTACTTCAGTGCTTCTTTGTAATTTATAAATATGGGGCACTTGAGTCAATGACAACTTTTTTTAAATGCACTTTTAGAATAAACCTGACTTCAAAATTAGTGATTTACATCAACACCAGTGTAGGTTACCATTCTTGGCTTTTCCAGCCCTGCTAAAGCACAAGTAGAACTGTCTAGAAGTTGTTTAGTATTTCGATTTTTTTCTGTAATTATTGTTTTACAGGTTGTTTAAGGATAGTTTTACTGTAAGAAGCTGTTACTCTGATCCACAGTAATTGAAGCAATTGTGTGATCCCTTGTTTTAAAACTGAACAGTGTTTAAATGCCTGATAACTGCAGTGACCCCAAATACACAACACGCAAATACTCCAACCTTCAGGTTATTTGGAAAGCGGAGGATTGAAGTCACTAAGAAGTGGCGCCATATGCCTGATGACTCACTCAAGAGCGAATATATCTTGAGGATCACCTTTGCAGCCTTAATTCACAAGGAGTGGAATGTGTGAGTCAGTGGGTTGGCCTTATTACCTGAAAAACAATTGAATGACCCATGACCCAGCTGCTTTCCCCCTTATTGTCTAATATGTTAAAAAACAAATTTGATTTTGCTCTTATTATGGTCGGGCTACAACTACTGTATATTTAGCCACCGGGACATTAAGTTGGAGCTCTCTGATGAACAGGTGACTTTATTTAGTGCAGAAAGAGGAGAGCAGTCTGATTAAGCCCTTTTAAGCTCACAGTTTCAGTTTGGTCTAGTTTTCTGAGGCTAAATCCAGTCCATCCAAGGCAAAGCTATAAAGGGAGTAGTATTTACATGTCTGTGCCCAAAGGGTCAGCTGATGGAGGAGAAAACAGGGAGTAAGAAGAGTGGGAGGACTAATGAGGTCTGGTTTTAGATTTTTCCTTTACACAGACACAGCTGGAGTATGTCAGACCTTGTGGAAACTGATGTTACCTAATATTTCATAACTCTTGATTTAACCTGCTTTGAAACACGTCCATTGAGACGTAACTAAGTTTTTGTATCAGGATGTCCCAGTGACGGGTATAGTTATACTCCTAAAAGGTTCAGATTGCCCTGTGTAGCATTTTTGCAACAACTATTTTCTTTTAGTTGCATGTGCAGTATAAATACATTTTTCAGAGTTGTCACATGACATCTGACGCACCTTTTTTATTTTTTTATACACCTTCATGAATAGAAACGTGTTTTATTAATAGCACACACATTTTAGGAACTTGTTGTGGTGCCTACAGCACTAAAACATTTATCTAGATATAATTTAATGAAATCTTCTTTTTGTTTTTATGAATTAAGCCTGAAAAAAGCTAATCAGAACATCTGAATGTAGTCACAAGTCTCAACCCCCGACCCTCTGTAATTGAAGCTGCATCACGATGAGCTCTTTATCTGTCTGCAGGCTACAAAAAACAACTGATTGGCTGAGATTCAGCTGAAAGCTGTAAGTCTGCATGTTGTCTTTGGAGCTAAAACAAATGTCCACAACTTCTGTCTGCGAAGATGGGCTGGGAGCTCTGTCTCTGCTTTTTGTCTCTGTTTAAATGACTTAAACATGAATATGTGTGTCTGTAAATGCACACACGCTCACACACACATGTTCTCTCCTTCTTCCCTCATGTTAAACAGCCTGTTGGTTGATTTAGGCTGAGTTTAGCCTCTGGTCGCAAATGTCTGGGGATAAATGCAAACGCAGACCTGGTACTGACCGCCCTGTCTGTGTCTCTCTGGAACTGACCATTCATTCTTGTTCCCTGTTTTTCCTTTCCTTCTTTTTTTTCAAATGTTGGTGGAGGGTCTAAGCGCTGACTGCTTTTCTTAGTGAAAAATGCAACTCGCAAGGCTTTTAGTCAGGCCCAAAGTTTGTTTTTGTCTCAGAATCAGCCACACTTGATTTTGAAGTTCAACCCCACCCTTAGCAATCCAATACTGGAACAAGGAATATTTTGTCTGTTGCAACGGACTGGTATCTAATAATTTCCTTTCTGAGATGTTTATTTTCATACAATATTTTCAAGAGGATTATGCATTCCTGAAGCAAGCGTGAGTATCTTTTGGATGGCCAGAAATTTAGATTTGAGCAGGTTTCCAAATTCAAATGAAATCTTTAATTGTCTATAAAAGGTAGAAACATCACTACAGTTATTACTATTAATTCAAATATGCTCTGAAGAGTTTGTCAGGTAGCATCAGCAGGCTGAGTGTTGGCTCTGTTGATGATATCACTTCAGATGACTCTGTGCCTTTTTCTCTGCTCATCCTGGATAAATAGCCCTGCCTCTGCCTGTAAGAGGGCTGTTTCTTTTACAGCTGTGGGTGTATGTGGAATGTGAGTCCGGGATAAAGAAATTCATTCGAGGTCTGTGAGGCATTTTAGAATAAGCATATTATTCAGTTGTTTTTCCCCTGTGAGAAAACTGGAGGAATGCCTCAAGCAACTCTTATAATGAACTTAGGCGGACACAAGTAAACAAGCCCTTGTGCTGTTTGTGTATATAACATTACTTTACATTAACTCTCTTACAGCCACAGAAGTGTCTCCCTGGAGGATAGATTCTTTTTCTGTGTTTTTTTTTTTTCTTCAAGGCTCAGACATCATGTTTGTCAGAAAGATGGTTTACATATCATTTATGGTGCCAGCATGAGGCTGTCCTCAGCTCACCTCAGGCATAGTTCTGCTTTTTGCCTGGGTTTACGTCTGTCTGCTTGTCAGATTCCTCACAGAGAGGCTCACACAGGGGGTTTGACCACTGACAATAAACGTTGAGGTTTCAGCAGGAGGGTTATTGATCGAGGAGTTAGAGATTTAAGAAGGGAAACATTTGGAAGTGGGTAAAAAGTTTAGTACAAGGAAGAAAACCGCAAGAAGAATTTGACGAAAAACAAACATTTGATATGTTGTCTTGTACTATTTACATGTTTTTAATCATTTCTAATGAGTTGCAGATGATTGTGATGTGTTCACATTACATTTTATGAAGTTCATGTTAAATTATTAAAGTTAGACTTAGAAAATTATTAAACTTGTGGCGTAACTGCTGAATTTACTTTAGTTAAGATATGAAGAGTGAAATATTCTTTCACTGCTCCTCAAAGGAGGAAATCTTACCAGATTTCTTGAGCTGAAGCTTGTGTCTGTTTCAACACACTGAAAGGTCTGAAAAGCCAAATAGGTTGAGTTTTTAATTAAAACTGTACTTTAGCTCTAGAGTTCTCCCTTGTTGGTGTTTGCAGACAGAGATATAATATGACAGAACCTAAATGTTTGCTTTCAACAAAGACAGACCTACATGTCTCTTTAGGCTGGTGGAGTCTTTCTGCAGAAGCAAGATATCTTTTGAATACTTTAGGGGACACTACAGACATAAAACTACTGTCTACTACTTTCCTTTGATGCAAGCAGTTGTAAAATCTTCAATGCTGATTGTTAAACGTTGCAATGTGCATAGTGTCAGAATCAGCCCTTTATGATCCAAGATCAAACTAGTGGGTTATGTAACAGACGTATGGAGTGTGGTTGATTTACAGTGTCTGAGAGGAGCACAGAGTAAAGGAAAGAATACACAATAGGTGGTGCCCTTCACAGAATAGTTAAAGTAACTTGTGTTTTAGGGCAAAGTCAAGGGCTGCACAGCTTCACTGCACAGCATTTTTGTCCCGCAGCTCTTGTTCACCACCAGATGCAATGAGCCTTCAGGTTGCAGGGGAACACTGAAGCGCTCCACTTTCACTCTTGTTAAAAGTGGTCATTCGAGCAATTTGTGTGTTTCCTGTCTTCAGATAAGGCCCTCAGACGTGGCTTTATCCCAGTGTTGGGACCAGTGGCAGTGCAGTCAAGCGACCCTAATCTGGAGCAGACTTTTCTCTGTGGGAAAAAAAAAAAAAGCCCAAAACCTGTCTTTTTCTGTTTCTCTCCTTGCTGCTTGGGAGTTATCTGGAACTTTTAGCATGTGTGAACAACTACTTGCTTGAGTGAATGAGGGTGATGTGTGTCGTGTGATTGCATTTGGAATGTGTGTTGCATTAGCAAGCGAAGCACAGTCACGGGTCAGCAAGAATCAGCCACACACTTCCTCCTTGCCCCCCTCTCACTGTCTCTCTCCAGGAACTGGGCAGCTTGCCTGTGAAGGGGAGTGGTGAGGGTAACAACATGCTCCAAGAATGACTGCACTCTTGTGCACACTGTCCGTAACATGGCGCGAGGCTGTTAGGATGATGAGTCAGTGTTTTATTATCTCTTTGATGGGGTTGTTTTGTTCTTATTAATAACTAATCAAACAAAGTTTAAAATGTTAGAATGTGTTTCCAGTGGCTCATTTTATATTAAACCGATAATTAGTTTAATTATTGCCAGTTATTTAGTTAATCTACATCGATCTGTCCTGACCATACTAAACTGATTAAAATAAAGGCACTTTTGGCGCAGCACTGCAAGATCCCAAAAGAAGCGGAGCAGAATATTATGCTAACTTTTAAAGAAACAATGCCATATCTACCAGGGGAAATGTAAAGTCTAAATATGGGAGGGTGCTTTAAGTAAATTGTGTGAACTTTTATAGTTATGGTCCAACAAACAAAACAATCTACTTTTATTATTGACCAATGGCTGTCCTGATTCCCAAAGAGCTGCATGGTATCAGCCATAAAAACTGAAAATTGAGCACAGGACTCTCAATATGATGTTTAGTCAGCCAAAGGAATAGCCCTGAGGTCCAAACACACAAGTATTATTTGCTAATTAAAATCCACCTCTTTGAAATGCTGGTTGTCTATGGGCATGTACTTTATTAAACATCCTGCACTCTGACACAAAGCTGCTGTCTCTGTTCAGGTATATGAGTCATGTCTGGGCTGTGACAGAATGTTTGTTCAAAATATTTGCTTTTTGCCCGTTTGGGTGGCTTGTAGAGCAGGGAAGTATTCTTGGTTGGCAAGATTACTGTGCAGTAACCTGTGTAAACATTGTTATCAGGCAGAGAGCAGAAGGAAGTGTCCATCACCACCTGAGGGATCATACTTCAGCTCTTCATCATGCTGGCATTTCCGTCTGGATGCTGGATGGAAGATATTAAAAGGGACATTCATCAGTGAACGTATATATTTGTAGACATGCACCTAAATGATCTAAATACTTCCATTCCATTAAAAAAACGTTTGACTTTTACGTTTACCTTTTTAGTTTTATCTTTTGGCTTTATTTCTCTTTGAGGAGTGTATTGCACCATAATGCCAGAGGAGGGATTCCTTTTAACCTCACATGTCAGCCAGACGGTTTGTATTCAGATGGTCTCTGTGCAGCTGGCTGTCTCCTTCGACATGCTGAGGTCATATGTGACACATAAAGACCTGTGAGGCCGGTTAACCTCAGTCATGGGCCGCTAGCTTCAAAAGAGCCTGTTGATGTTATGTGTGATCTCATACGATATTGTGAGATCTCATGAAATGTACTGCTTAGAATATGTATTATTAATGACTCTCAGCTACTACCACACCAAAGTTTAGCTCAATATTTGTAAAACTGACTGAGTTAGATCCATATTTGTGTTGGTTAATGTTGATAAGCTGTAGCATCCATCTTGAACTGGGATGACTCCAAAAGTCAGTCAGTTGTAGATGCACATCTAATGATTACTTCCTGAGAATTTCATTAAAATCTGTCCAGTGGTTCATGAGATATTTTGCTAATGCTACAAACAAACACAGGCACATAGATGCACACCGACACAGGGAAAACTTTATCACCCTTTAACCTTTGGCGGCCAGTGATAACTAAAGTGATTGAGTTCTGGTGGATCAGGAGACATGTTACCGTATTCTCCACTTAGGTGAGCAGCTAAGAGTTGTAATTCTATTATATCTGCTTCTGCTCCTCCATCAGATTCATTCTCCAGATTTTTTTTTTAAGTCATGCAACTCAAACAAAAGACAGTTTCCATTTTCCCTCCTCTTGCTTTAGGAGGTTGAGATGGAGGTTGGAAGATGATACAGAACGATGACCCCCCCCAGGCACCATCAGCACACAGCCTTGTTTTTCTTTAGAGTTCGTCTGAGAAAGACGTAGAAAGTTAACATCATGAAGATGAATGGAAAGAGAAACGTGAAGCAAGAAAGCAAAACAGGACAGAAGAGAGAAACAAAAAGCATGGGCCCTACAATCTAGCATTCCTCATCTTTTTGTGTGAAGTTTTTTGTGGCAGCTCTCCAACCTGCCTTTACCCTGATGTCATCCAACACATCTCTGACCTCAGCGTGCATCTTCTCAATCAGTTTGTGTGTAACACCACACGATACGGCAACCAGATGACCCACTTGCAAAACTATCCTATGATGTAGTGTTTTTCATTCTTTTTCGTGGAACCTTTTTCTACCATACATGGTCACTAATATAGTAAGGTGGAACAAAACACTTATGCATGTGTGTATTTTATACAAGACCCTTAAAAATTACTTCTTTTTCTCCTCCTGAGGGAAATCCTTTTTACAAGGCCAGCAAAAGGCCTTAATGTGTAAACGCGTATAGTACTGTTATTGGTTTGCATTCAGTAAATTGTACAAAAAAAGTAGTTCCTAGTTCGGCCATATTAACTAGAAAAACATGTTTTAGATGTAATGATATAAACATTTTACTGTGCTGCTGCAGACTTTGTGGCAGCCAGAAGTTACTTTTAGTGCATATTGTATAAACTAATGTATTAAGTACATTAATTAGATGCTTTGGAGCTTTTCACATCCATGTAGGGCTTATTGTGGATTTTTAAATAGGTTTTAAGTGTAATTACTTGATTAAAGTTCAATTTGATCACATTTTACCCTAATTCTTTTAGGCCTTTTCATCAGGTTTTTTGCTGATTTGTGTCAGAAGTTAAACCTTTAGAGCTGCAACAAAACAGACATTTTGTTAAGACTGTTTTCAAGATCAAAATAAACTTACTTCTGAGTAAATAAATCTTTTTTTTTATCACACAGTGATAGAAGTTAAAATGTCTGTCTGTCTTGTGATATAAACAAGATTGTGTATGTTACTTTTAATGTATATCCTGCTTACAGTTAAATGTATTTTCTTAATCTTGGAGTCTGTGTGGTTTTAATGCAAAGTGTGTGTGAGCAGGTTGTCTGGCCTGTTGTTTCCTGTTGAAAACCTGTACACAAATTTGAATTTCTTCTTCTACTGTCAAGCGTGTTTCTATCTCTGTACTTTTATTATTTATGCCACTTTTGCCCCCATCACCTTTCACCTTCCTTCTTTATTTCTCAGCTTATTATTTGCTGTTTTTTGCTCTTAGTTCATTTTATATCTCTTCGCTTCACACTTGCCTTTTTCTTGCCCCCTGGACCTTCACACCTACCTCTTGTCTTCCTTTGTCCTGAACTGTTCAAGTCCGATTTTTTTTTGTACTTAATGAGAGGAAGTGCAGTTTGTTTTCATCCATAATGGACTGATGGTATCAGTGCACCACTATTCCATTTCTCTATTTCACAGAAATGATCCAAAGTGCATCAAAGAGGTGTTTTGTGGGTGATTTATGGTAATGGCCCCTTTACTATCTTAACCATACTGGTTTATTTGGGCAGCAGATTCATGACCTAAACCAGCATATGTATTCCCAGACTGCTGTTGACATTCAGACAGTTTCTATGAATGTTCAGAATTTACATTAGGTTGTTTTATTTTCTTGTTCCAATGTCATTTATTAAAAACCAGGACAAATGAATGAAATAATCAAGGCTGTCAGTAAAGCTGCCAGGCCTTGTTTCTGGGAGCACATGTTTACATTACATTATGTTACATCCCTCCATCACAATGGATTTATGCTATCTGTGTCTCTCATTAGACCTGGTCATTGTGCTGGAGAAGAGATAATACCAGCTTACTGCCAACAACGCAGGTTTTTTTGTGATAGGAATCTGTGCACAATAAGCTGCACATGCATTATTTAGGTTATGTCTACATATACTGAGTTTCTGAGTGGGTTAGGAATTAGGATTATCGGATATATGTATCTGATTTGCTGTTATAGTGTGGATTTGTGTGCAGATCTCTGTTATGGTATGCTCATATACTGATGTTTGTCACACATCCGAGATTGAACTTGGCTGTTTTCAGGACATGTTTGCATGTATTTATTCAATTTTACTATCAATTTGTTGCGATGTTGACACATAAAACAATACATTTTTGTAATAAATGGGCTTAAAATGCTGTTACGTAGGTGGTTTCAGTTTTAGAATGATGTGCAGTTGTGAGTAATCCAGGTCAAGCACGGGACATTTGCAGGTTCACAATAATAAACACAACTCTCATCGGGATCCTGAGTCAGCGGATGGCTGCCAGATAAAAAAACAGGCTTACAGTACTCATGTAATGTATAAGTAAAGGAAATCTTTGTGACTCATTGTTCTACTTTAGGATCAGTGCCGGATGTGTTTTGCAAACCTTAAATAAAGGATTAAAGTCTTATATGTGTGTGTGGGTGCGTGTGTTTGTTTAAGAAAAGGCAAGGAGATAGACGGTTGATTGAAATGCAGCCTTTTATTAATGCGGAAATCTGGCCAGATGTAGTCCTGGGATGAATGAGAACTGTCCTCGTAGATTGAAGAGCTGTGGTGTGCAACATATCATTGTGTTGTAACAAATCAGTGTCTTTTTGATTAACTTCACACACAATAAAATATCACACTTTGTTCTAACAATATCCCTCATTTTTTCCTTCGTAGGGACTTTGTTCACATAGGAGCTGTTTTAGGTTTGAGCTTGTGTGAATCTGAGTCCAAACATAGACCTTATTACTGTCGGCCATTTTATTTTGTACTGTGTGTGTGTGTGGTCCTGCTGTTTCTAAGCCCTGATAGTTTAATGTAGTGTTCATTTCTTCCTTTATTCCACTGCAATATGGAGGCATCACCTGGTAAACAGCATGTGCAAACAGGGATGTTGGTAAACCTGTGTGTACATATAGATTAAATGATTTGCTTTCTTTTCCCATCGTGTGTTTAGTATGCAACCAAGCATGCCGTCATAAGGGGAAGACATTTGTAAAGGCATGTTGTTCGTAGTGTGTGTGTGTGTGTGTGTGTGTGTGTGTGTGTATTTGGGAGGAAAAGACAGAGTGAGAGAGAGCCAGTGGGACAGGTGTTAGGTGGACTGACAGGTGGCAGCTGAGAAATGGAAGGATTTCCTTATTTTACCAACGGCTGATTAACGCCCACACCCTGCAGCGTCAGTTCACACAGGCTGCATATTTCAGTTCAGGGCTGTGCAGGTAACCTTGTTATTCAGTGTATAATACTTCAACAGTAGATAGTCAATTTTGCAAGATTTTGTGTACTTTCTGTTGCTTGTTATAGGTATAGTTTCTTTTATTTCTTTAACTTAGGTTGGTTAAGGTACTTGTAAGTAGTCAGACCTGCAGTAACAAATATTCAGGGTAATATTTTTATGACAAACCAGGATGACACGAGGAGATTATTTGATTACTTTGACTAATAATTTGATGATTTACCATATAATCAAATTGTTGCATTATCTACAAAATGTCATTAAATTGTAGTTTTATGCATGACCAGTTGCTGGAGCAAAATGTGATGCAATTAACATTGCCTGTAAAATGGTCTAATATAAAAAAAAGTATTTGAAAATTATTTGTACAAGAAAAAGATAGTACACCCTAGAATGTAGTATTTATTAATTGATTCAGCACCAATTATCTTATAGGCTGAAAAATGAGCTAAACATGCAAAAATAGTTAAACTTTGACAAAGATCTTGTCATAATACTGTACAGTATATTTTTGCTCTTTGCCAGTATGCACAGAGTTCATTTGTTCAATAGATGAGATGAGAAAAAAGAGGTGATTAAGGGTTAAAATAATCTTGCTGAGATGGGAAGTGAAGACAGTATTATCTGTTTCCCACGTCAGTCCTGCTGGAATGGGTTCTACCCGAAGGGGAAAGAATCAAATGTCATCAAGGAAGAAACCGATACTTTACAGCTACCTTTCTGAATCTGTTTTCTTTTCACCTCCCCTTTTGACAACTAACCCTGATTGTCGTCTTTTATAGTCGATCTATTGCAGGACATTAGTTGCTGATCTGCCCTTACTCGGTTACAGAACGTTTTCATCTCCTGCTGCGGGATCGTTTACAGACACCTTCTGTTCATCTCCTTCGTGAGTTGTGTTTCCCAGATCATACACGCTCCCTCCCTTTCTTGTCACGTTGACCCTGAGGTAATCAGGGTCACTTGACCTCCCGTCAGCTCCTCAGATTAGTTGCCTTTATTATCACACTCCATTAAACTTCCATGAACGGCTGCGATGGCCTGGAAGTCAAGAACCCAGCTGTCCCCTCTGTGGTCTAATCTATAACGCTCTATCAATAAACTCTTCTGTCAGCTTACAATAAAAGCACAAACACATGCATTCAGACAAACACAAGATCAGCCTTCCTCCAGGTTATTATGTAGTTTTGAAACACTTGATCTGCGACATTGGTTAGATCAAAGTGTATAAAAGTACTTAAGGCTTTGTTTCTTGTCTTGCTGCCATGAACTGTACACATTAAAATAGTACATAGTTTGAGCTGTCAGCACGACTGCTTTGATGAACAAAAATCCCATCAATTGGGATTTATAAAGGATGCAGTCTGAATTGATAAATATTTATTTTATATGTGCCTCTGAGTTGTTGCTTTTATTTGCTGAATCTTTCACTGTTCATTCAAATGGGGGAGTTTTGTTTTTCTGTTGCTTTGTTGGGGATAAACAAAGTCCAGTGAAACTAATCAAGTGAGTCCCTTCAGTGTTTTATTTAATTTGCATTTTGTATTATATATCTAATGTTATCATGCTGGTTATGAGTTAACATATTTCCAGTTTAGCATCAGCTTATATGCACGGTCAGTATGAACATTTTAGCATAAAGATGAAAACGTTTCTAGAAGTGAATCAGGCAGCCGTTTTATGTGATTTGTTGACATGAGCTGTCTTTATCTTTGCAGGACTGAAAACAGATATTTTTTGGTGCTTGTCTTAAATTAGTTTTAATATTGACTAATGAAAATAACAATAAACTTAATGTTTTTTACCAGACTTACCAGTCTGTGCAGTAATGGTTCGGTTGCTGACTAGCCTTTCTTCTAAATGATCAAACTCCACGAGAACTTGTGTAGTTTGGAGAGATGCATTTAATCCGTTTAGTAAGAACTGAAAGCTTCTGATGGTGTATGGGTGTGATCTGGTCGAGCAGATCTAGCAAAAAGGCAGCTTCACCTGTGTGGAAGTTTGTTGATGGTTAACATGAACCCTAACAGCTCTAATAAAATGTAATATTGATCATATTCTTTTTTCTAAATTATGTTTTATCATTTAAATAGAAAATATATATTTTTATATGTTAAAAATATTCCTGCTTCCACTGGATCTTCCGTACAAAGTTTAAGGTAAAATTCCCACAGAACGAAAACCAAAGATTACAAGTTTAACTGCAGAGATACTTGATGAGTTGTTACTCAACACTGAACTGTGAGCTCGTAGCTTTGTTAAAGATGAAATGTGAGCATGGACAATAATGAAGAAGGATATTTAATTTAAACATGTCTTCTTCAAATTTATTCCTGAGAGATCAGATGAAACTGGTGGGAAAACACCCTCCTGTATACAATTTTGCTGCATTTAAAACGTCTCTGTGTTCCTTATTGCTTCTCTCAGATGTGACAAATCCTCAAACTCACAGAGACGTCTGACAGAACTTCACCGTGCTGCTGGTTTCCTCTCACTGCCTCTTCTCTCCTCTCTTTCTTTTCATTTCTGTCCTCAGAGAACTTTCTATGCAGACACTCTTGCCCTGCTCTGGCAGCCATGTGAAACAAGGGTCTGATTGGATGATGCCTGGCTGTCGTTACTCTGCTCTCCTTAAATCAATCTCCCCAGCAGCTTCTCTCTCTCTCTTGCTCTCTTTCTCTATGCCCTCCCCACTCCTCCTCTCCTTGCCGCCTTTTTGCAGCTTCCTTCTCAGACCCGTTCGACCAGTCGGACTAGTTCTCCTGATTGTTGGAAGCAGAAAGCTGAACCTTTTGCTTTGTTATATTTTAAATATAAAGAGGCTGTCTCAGAAGATGTGAATGCACACTTTATTAGTAGTCATCATTTCAAAACTGCACCAGATTTCCACAAATCGTTTATTTTCCTTGTTGTTGGTTTGTTTGTTTTTTTCAAAAATTTTTGTAATAAATTCCTGTTTCTGAGCATCAGTCATGTCAGCTGGATTAAGCAGAGTATAGATGAGACACCTGAAGCCAAAAAAGAGCTCCACATTTCCAGAGGCCATTGTGTAGGTGTGAATCAATAAGAAACATTAAATGGAGTTAGCTGACATGACTTATGTTGTAGCTGAGAGCCTGCCACCCGTGATTTAGCCCCTTTTCCCCCGACGAATCAATAAACTGATCAGATAATCGACAGGGATCAGGTGTCTAATCGGAGGAGATTTAATGTTTGGCATGTGAGTGTCTGCATGTGTGCCTGCGCTAAATGATGACTGCACCCCATCTGTGCATCTAGTAAACCAAGCCTCCCCCTGTTAGTTTTTTGGCATCACAGTTCCTTTTGATTTGAAGCCCAGCCCCTCGCTCTACTTCTGTGTACATCTGTTTTAAAAGTCCAAGGGGTTTCCACCAGCAGGTTCTTCCTGGCTACTTGAGAACACGTTGTGTGTTGTCCTTCCCTCCCACATCCACACACTTTTCCTCTCTCTTCAGCAGCAGGAAGGAGAAGGGAAACAAAAGAACCCACTTCCTGTACGTACACAGCCTTATTCTTCACAATGGAGCAGGAAGTGGCTGGCAGCTGTGAAGGAGGACATGGAGTGTGAATGGAAGATAAAACGTTCCCTCCATCCGATCAACTGCTGATCCTCCTCTTATGTCATTTTCCATCACCCTATCACTCAGAGCTTGACCCACATTTGTTTATTTGCTTTTCACATCCTTCTGTAACATGACAAAGCACACTTGATTTCTTCTGTATTTGCAGATTTTTGAGTTTTGCCTGAGCCAAACTCTGGTTTCTAGATCACTTTTGCACAAAGAACAAATGTTTTTGCTCAGTTTTTTTGTTAGTTTTGTTTGATTTGTGTCAGGAACCCTTGGAGCGCTGCTGGCTTCATGCTGACCTTTGCTTCAGAGGGACAATGTTGGACAGCAGGATATTCTGGCATAGCAGTCTGGATGCTTTTAAATCACAGCTTCTGGTCAGGCTGAATCCCAGTGGGAGACTCATTTGCAGTTGAATTCTGTAAGAAAATGAGACAACAAAAATAAATCAGTTTTAATCAAGATGGTCATCAAAGAAACAGGCTTAGGAGTTTTTTTTTCACTGCTCCTCTGTTTTGTTTTATTCTTCACAGACAAATGAAAAATGAGCGAGAGAGAGAGAGAGAGAGAGAGAGGGAGAGAGGGAGAGAGGTCCACTGTAGTTCTTATCCAACACCATGATCTATCAACTTTTCTTTTTCCTTTAACGATCCACTCCTTATGATTTCAGGCTCCAACCCTCCCCTGCTGTTCCTCCAGGGAGACAGATCTTTGCTCGGCTCATAACTTCAAAGCACTTACCCCTCCTCTTGTTCCTCTCTGCCTCCTAAATCTCTCCCTTCCTTTATTTGTATTTGTTCTTCTCTCTGTTATTCGATCAATTCTTCCTCCCCTTTCTGCTTTATCTTTCTTTATCTCTCATTACCTTATGCTTTTCTTGTTCTTTAGCTCCTCTTTTCTCACCCTCATCTCTCTTCACATGAATCTCACCAGTCCAGAGACATCAAAGACACGTCTCCTCCTCATCTAGTAGTCATTTACCCAGGCAGGTTGCCAGGTTTCATGCCAAGGCCATGTGCCCTCAGTGGAGGGTCCAGAACAGCTGGAAATCTCACTGCGCTATTTGCTAAAACAAGTTGTGAAAACGTAAAGGTCCATATTAGTTCTGTCAAGCTGGGAGGAATGTATGGATAAATGGTTGTGAAATGTATACGAGGTATTGTTTGGCTGCACTTTGAGAGCAACAAGAGAGCCAAGAAAATCTCCACCCATCAGCTAACAACAAGACTTTTATGTCGGAGGCCTGACCTATCCTTTTTTGTTTCTGAGTTTTCATCATCTCAACTATTTTAAGAGGAGCTTCCTCTTTTTTTTCCATGAAATACCATGAAGACAGTTTTCAAACCACAAGACTTATCCAAGAGCTCCGAGAGTCAATGCATGGCATCTCTTTTAATCCCTCGTTTTAGACTGTACAGCAGACTAAACTGTGGGTATTTCCATTGACATGACACCATTATCAAATTTCCTGTTCTGCTACTCTCTCCTCTTTGTTAAACTTTATTCAAGTTCAAGCAAGAGGAACGGTTTTGAAGCCAAAACAGTCTGCTTTTACAAATGTGTGCTTTCTTAAAGCAATTCATTTGAAGTGAAGCCTAAAATAGAGAGCAGATTGTAACTTGGTACAGTAATTGCATACTGTTAGTCCTAAGTGTGTATCATTTTGTAAATTTGTCTTCACTGGTTTACTGATGATAGCATTGAGGCCCCTACATGAAACACAGAAATCTATTCACAGCCATTTTCATGTTAACAGTTTTGTTTATGCTCAGTCAGTGGTGACCTTCAGTCAGAGGCTGGAAGGAAAACGTCCAGCCTGCTGTACAGATTAGCAAGCATGAACGGAGCCGTGCAGCTGCACTGAAAATGTCTTTGAGGATCGGTCTCCGGCTGGCATTACTCTCATTGTAAACGGAAGACATCTGTCACTCATCCATCCAACCCTCCTTATGTCCCTTTGAAAGCCTTCCCCACCTCCTCACCTCCCTCCCTCCCACCCCTCCTGACGTTTGCACTAACCCCACATCTGCATTCTCAGCACTCTAGTTGCACATGAAGGAACATGGCTCATTTATAGAGGAGTGCTTAACTGTCCCTACTATCAGCAGCTGCTCCTGTTTTCAGAGGTGTGCTGCATTTTTCTAATAGTCAGTATTAGGAAGCTTTAGCCTTACAATTGTAGAGAAACAAACTGAAATGCCACATAAAAGTGAATTTGAAAGAACAGTTGCAACAACTACAAGTATTTTAGCCTTTATCCAATTATTTTTGATGAGCAAAGAAACCAAATGCTTCACAGATTATGATTAGGAATCTCTCTCTCTCTCTTTCTCTTTTTTTTTAACAACTATTATTATTATTATTAGACCTCCATGATATGAGGAAAACTTACAGTTACAATATATTATTGTTGAATATTGCAACGATAATATCAGTTGCAATAAACCCGCAATTTCTTCACACCTTCTCATTTTCTTCAGTCATTACGATGATCGCAACTTTTTCCATTTGCTTCAGCATTTCGACCGCTGTAATCTGAATCTGCTGTGGGTAATTCGAGCAGCCAGGGTCCATTTTATTTAATTGTCCAAATATGTTATTGGCATGCAGTTCATGCGATTTTAAAGTAACTCCAGTTTAGGAGACTTTATTCTTCCCAAAATCAGCTGGTAGCAATTTTATAGTCTTGTTCCCCTTTACCAAAGGTTTCTGCCCCCAGCCTGCAGCCGATTACCCGTACATTAACACATTACATCTTTCAAGATAATAAATTGTATTTTAAGTGCAGCCCAGCTGTAAACACACTGATCCTGGCTACTATTGTGAAAGGTCAAGAGCCTGTTGTTTTGTATAAGAGATCAGCTTTTTGCTTCAGCAGCAGCTGGAGTAAAGTGATTGCCTTTTTTTTTATGCTGGCCTTTGTTGAAAAGAGCTGATAACACCAATCTTTGTTTCATTAAGAGTACACTGATTAGGCTACACACACACCCACTAAACCACTGTGATCGATTGGCTCAGGCCAAGTGCCACCACTTCTCGTGCATTTACTTTCCCAGCCCAGGTTTACTTACACAGCTCAGTCTTTTTGTGTCTGTGTGACAGTGTTCAGGTCTGTCTGCAAGCTGTGTGGTGTTAAATACAATATCTCACACTCTCGTTAATGAGCCCAAATCTGCCTCGGGCCATGGTGGGAATATGCTGTTAATAGGCAGGGGGGAAAAAAATGCAATAATGGGATGTTTTCCCATTTCACTCCTGTAAGAAAAATGGTTCCCTATTTTTAACTCCAAGAGCAAACTTAAAGTTATGCAAGAACACCTCAATAGCCCAGATGACAAGATTAAAAACTGAACTCATCAAGACAAATGCAAGAAAAAATGGATTTAAAGTAATTAATAGGTAGTCATGTCCAGCATAACAAGTCACTGTTGTGAGGAAGAGGAGAGAAAAGGAAAAGGGAGGCAAAAAAGGATTAAATTACTTCGATAACATGTGGAAAATTAGGAGAAGCGATGCTGTCAGAGTGTATTTGGTACATAACTCTTCAGCGCCCTCTGTTGGACAGATGAGATAAAAGCCCAGCAGTATTTACCTCTGCATCTGCACTCCGTTGGGGTTGATGTTATCATGTAACACGATAAGCTTGTTTGACAGGAACGCCGCTGCTCTCACTGTTTTCCAGTTCAGTGCTGTATCAGTTTATCAAAGCACATCTGATGTTCTATGTTAATGTTGGTTTGATTGTGTCTCGGGGGCAAGAGGATGTGAATATGTTTAAAGGTGTGTGTGCTTTATACATGTGTCTGTGTGTGTGCCTGTGTGTGTGGCAGCAGTTGTGGTCGCTTTGCCACTGACTAATGGACTCATTAGAACAGGAGCAGTGCACATGAGCTCCAGCTGGGCTGTCTACCCAAACCCTCTGCTCTCATTAATGTTCTGCTCTCTCTGTGTGTGTAGGTGAGTGAGTTTGTCTCTTAAATTAAGTCAAGTTTTAATGTTTGTGGGCCACCAGTGTACTGTGCTTGTGTAATTTGTGTGCATGTTCAGGAGATTGGTTTCAAATGAGACCTCTCTCTCTCTCTCTCTCACACACACACACACACACACACACACACACACACACACACACACACACACACACACACACACACACACACCTTTCTTGTGTAATATAGAGTGTAATAATTTTTAATTAATGTTTGCAAAATCCTGGTGGATGTCAGACTGAACTTCACAAACTCTGAGTATATTTAAAGAATAAATTTTGTTCTTTTCACATTATAAATAGGGGTGGAACAAGATTTCTCATCAAGTCAAAAACTTTCTTGTGATTCAAAAAATCCTGTCTCATGACTTTGTCCAGTTAAATTGTTACCAAAGATGTCCCCGCGACTTTAAGTCATTTTTGTGGCATTAGTTTAAACAAACATTTCAGGGATTAGGACCACACGGTCCCCTGAAGCTGTCGTAAGTGAAGCTGTCCCCCGCTCACCTGCAGCTATGTGCTGAGAGGAAGAGTCTCTGTCGTGCATTTATATATAAACAGAATGGATTTAATGCAGAGTTCACGCGTTGATTTGTCGACTTTGAAGCTGAAAAATAATCTTTTTAATCCGTTTGAGCTGAGAATATTGTTAAAATTTTGTTTATTATAAATAGAGTGTCTCGTTAGACCTTAAATGATAAAGATTTTCTCTCAGGGCACCCAGATGTTTTCTTGCCAGTCCTGACCTTGTTAACATCAGCTGGAAGAGTAATGAGCTGTGTTTGTTCAAATTTAAAAGGCTTAAATTTGGCCTTGAGAATGCTATTGTTGCTCTGCTTAATTGACTGAGCTCAGCAAGAGGAGCACAGTTCGGTCGGTTCTGTTGCAGAAGAAATGAAAAGTCCCACACTGCAGTATTATAGATGAGCAATCCAAGGCACGCAGCAAAAGGTTTACAAAGTGTGTAACACCATCATGTGGGAGCATACGCAGTGACTAAAGTTTATAAGGAAACTGGAGGTTTGCTCTCAAGGTTACCTGCAGCTGTGGAGGACAATCACTGCTGCGCCAACAGACACCGACATTAAAAATTTATCAGGACTGGAGAAAGAAAGGCAAAATAAAAGGGAAGGTAAAGCAGAAGGAGGAGGAGGAGAAAGTGATACAAGCTTTAAACTTTCACATTTAGGATCCTATATAAGTGTACGGTAATTTAAAAACAATCAAAAAGTTTAAAATGGGGTTTGAACAATATGAATGTATTATTTGGAGAGAAGAAGTGAAAACTCAGACTGTGTTTATAGGTTTTGGATTTCTGGGTTTCTGATACAGAGAGGACAGGAGATGTAAAGCGAGGAGCAGATGGTGTGTGAAATGAGGTGCGGCTTATGTTCATCGCGTCCAGAACCTGGTGAGATCAGCCCGTTGAGCTGTTTGTTTATTCAAAAGAATGCATCTTTTGGACACCACAAATTTACTGTTACCTGTATCGTCAAATAAAAAAACGCTCTTTGTTGAAAAGACTGAAAATGAATCATTCGAGTCATTATTCAACAATAATAGCTGCCTACAGCCTTACTTATACAAAATATATCATTTGTTTGGTGTAACTTGGTCTAACTGAAATTTATAGTCAATAACTGCTTATTTCTGATCTCAAATCTCCTTAAATTTAACTTTCCAAATAAGTAAGACATTGAAGAAGCCAAACTTTAAAGACATTTGGTGTTATCTGTTGACATTTGTGTTTTTTACCTAATTATTCAGTTTTCTGTTGGCACTTAGCATTCCTTTGGAAAGCCCTTCTCCCCTGTCAGTAACATCCTTTGAATATTTGGAAACATACGATTTCACGTCACCCACAGAAATGAGAAGTATGTTTCTCTGTTGAAAATGGTAAACACAGCCACATAAACGCTTTTCTTTAAATGTCACACTGATGCTGGGCTTCCCACCAAGATGCAGTCATGACGAATCCCAGGCGAAGAACAAAAGACTTTGTGCTAAGGCTCGTTAGACTTCGACCAGGGTTCGTTAGTTCTGCTCCCTGATATATAGATAAAAACGCACACACACATATTGTTGGGTACGGCGTCTCTAACACCACCTAAGTGTATCAGTGGATGCACACTTTAATTGAAATGCCACGGTGCTCATATGTAGATGTTTAGCGTTTTGTTTGTTCATACAAAACCACCCAGCACCCTCCCACCCCGCTGTCCTTCACCAAAGTAAAAGTGTTTTGTGTGCGTGTGTATATCTGCAAGGAGCTTAATGGCTAAGCTTGTGTCAAGCCGGTGAAACATGGCCATTCATATGGTAATAACCAGGCAGAAGAGAGGACAATAAATTGCTTCATGTCCTCTGAGACCATTCAGAGAAGTGAGGAGAAATGTGGAAGCTTCAGCCGGGACTCAAATCTCCAACTCCAGAGATGCAGAGTTTCTGTTCATCAAGGTGCAGGCTGGAACTGCTGCAAGCTGTGTCTGTCAAGTTAAAGGAAATAGTTTCAGGACAGTGGACATGAATCAGGTACTCTAACTTGTTCCACCACTTTGGCGGGGATGACAGGAACTGGCTTGTGTTGGATGCAAATTTAGTTTTAAATAGATAAAAGAAGTAAAAGAAACTGATATTTTTCTTTATATATTAACCAGAGCCACTGCTTGTGAAAGCAGAACTTTCCTGCTCAGGTTCTTTTACAGATTTACTTTTACATAATGTAATTTCATCATCCTTCTAACCATCTCACCTGGCAGCAGGAGGTCAGTAACATGTAAACCAAAGCTAATTTCAAGCTTAAATAACTTTTGGATATTTCAGTCTTTTCTGGAAAAACTGAAGCTAAGATTAACAGAAACTGATTTTTTTGGTGAAAGCTAAGCTGATGAAATCTCCACTTTGCTGTGCACTCATTTTGCTTTGTGTGTTTGTCACTGTTCCTCTTCTTTGAGAGCAAAAACAGAGTCAGTGCGGATGTTTTATTCAGGCAACAGTGGTGCAGACGACTTAATGATGTTCAGAAATAATCTGATAGCTGTCACTACTTACAGAGCTGATTTTATAAGAATATTGAAGAAATGAAACATAGCGTCAAGTGAGGTTGGCACCTTAGACTTAAACTAGTGGGTTATTTTAATTCAGTGTATCTGAGGACCTAGGGCCAGTCACTGGCTGCTTATTTCAGGGCAGAGTGTTTACGCTGAGGCTCACACACTGGTCATGCTTGTCACGCAAATGTCTCGCTCCACAAATCACGCACACACACACAAACACACAGGCAACATGAAAGCACTCAAACAATAAGTTAGTCTGATTTTAGCTCATTTTCCCACACTTTATATGTTTGTATATAAATGTAAAGAAAATAGCCTGGCTGTGTAGAGGTAATAGAGATGTAATTATTGAATTGTGGTTATAAAATTAAAGGTTCAAACTCTGCAGTGCTCATGTGATTTCTATAGGCTCATTGTTGTGCTCTGTGACGTTGGACAGCACGATCCCCGCTGCTGTTTGTATAGGTGAGGCACGTGTTTGCACATCATGAAAGTCTGGCTGAGAGCCAGCATAGCAGCACATGGCTCAGTAACTGCAGCTCAGTCCAGTCAGCGTGTCGTTTGTGTAAAGGGAGCTGAGATGAATACGTTTGGACTGCAGCCAGGTCAGTGTGTCCGTCTCTCTCTCACGAATGCACATATATTTACATAATGGTGAGGACAGTTTCTGACACTCTGCATTCCCAGATCTTTTCTGCTGCAGACCTGATGCCAAACCATGTGTTAGGTGTAACTTGGACCAAATCTTTACTCTAAAAGTCCTCTTTCTGAGATATCTGCAGACAGTATTTGTACTTGCACATGTTTTTGTGTGGTCCTTCTTCTTTGTGTCTTCCTGCCTCTCTGTGTGGGTTCCTTTGAAGTGTTGGGGTTTATTTGTGACTGTTAATTATGGCTATCCCTCTTGTCTGCTCCCTAAATCAGTGCACAGCTGCAGGGTCCCCCATGTAAAGGCAGCGCTGCATCTAATGTCTTATTATTCACGCTGTCTGTCTGCTCACCAGCCATATCGAGCCTGTGGAGTTGGTGGTTGATTTTGGGCTCTGTGTGTTTGTGTGTGTGTGTGTGTGTGTGTGTGTGCATATCTGATGAGGGGGTTATATATTAACAAAGTGGTAATGGAGGGTTAGTTCAGTCTCCTAATTCGTTGGCACTACTTAATTAAAAGCGATACAACGGTGTGATTGGAACTGTTGATGGATGGAGACTGAGAGATGCCTGGCGCTTTAGGATCAGGGTTATCAGATTGTGTGTGTGTGTGTGTGTGTGAGTGTGTTTGCACGTGTCTAGTGAAAGGAAGAGGAAGTCATTACCTTTTAATCATCTCCTCAGCTATTCCTCATTTTTCCCTTCTTTCCTCTCCTCATCTCTTCCTTTTGTGTCCTAAATTCTCCCTGAAGCCCCCACCACCAACCAGTTAGTCCCACCTCCTGACATTCCCCCAGCTGGCTCTTAGCTTCAGTCTCCTCATCATCTTCAATCAAACCCTTTTTTTCTGCAATACTTGCTCTCCTTCCTCTCTGAGCCTGACTGCATTTAACCTTCTGGTTTTTGTCACATAAATGTTCCTGCTTTGTGCCTTCATGTTGTTCTATCTGACTCGAGCTGTACAAAATGACAGATATTGTAGCCTTGAGGTTACAAGAATTGTTTGGGTCTTTTAAAAGGCGCTGCACTGCTTTGTGCAGCAGAAAGCCACATTCAGTGTGTGACTTTAAAGACCTTCTATCAAGTGTTGGGCTGCTGTAAACTCTTGTCCAATGTGATGGAACTGAATCAGACATAGGCATTTGCACATTTTATTAGCTCTTAACCTTACTTCTATGCTATGTTTTAGTCCATTAAGACACTGAAACCTGCACAGTACAGTACAGTATACATGCAACCTCTCTGTGATGAGGTGGTGTGTAATCCCAAAATGGAAACTAAGAGACTAAAGAAACAAGTAAATAAAATGAAAGTTTAATGATAAAACAAAAGCTGACAGGGCACCAAAAACCAACAGGGACTACACCAGCAGCAAGAACAACAGTAGGACCTGACAATGACTGAAAGAGTACTGGGAGCACATGTACTTGGTGGGTGATTATAGAATAGAAAACAGGTGAGTTAATTAAAGATTACAGGCAGGTGTGAGTGATGCCAAAAACAAGAATTACTGAGGAAAATGATGGCAAATTACATAGAAATTAAACCAAGTAACAGAAAACATAATAAACATGATTAAATATATAAAATAAAAGAAAGAAAATTATGAGTAAATAACTCAACAGCAGAATAACAGAACAGCAAATAACTCAACCTACAAAACACACTAACACCATGACACTCTTGGGGCAAATGACCATGAAGATATTGCTTTAACACACTTTCTACTCACAGTTTCCTTATTATTATTCACTACTCTTGTTTAATTGTTATAATAAATATCACCCCGCATTTAAGAGTGTCATTTCAGAAAAGTATATTTTAGTACTTTAACACAATTTAGAACAAGCTGCTGAGACGGCTCTGCAACAGATGAGCAGATGCCAAGTTTGACTAAAGAACGTACCTGAGACTCTGTGGGCAAAGTCAGCAAAAGACTAAAGATTTTAGGCGCCTTCTGACAGCTACAATGACACGTCTGCGCAGCTTCATCATGCTCCAGAAGCTTTTCTTCAGCGGGTTAGAAGGGGCACTTTGGACTTAAGTGTCCTGTGGATTTCAGACATGAAGTCAAACTTTTAGCACAACAACCAGAATGCATCAATTTTATTAATCATTTAGAAAATGTAGAAAAAAACAGAACTAAAACAGGGAAAATGAACAAAATAAAAAACAAAAACACAAATATTCAAGCATTCCAATGTTTTTTTGTCTATTAAATAAATGAGAGAAAATGTTTCTTCTTGAAAATAAACTGAAATGGTTATAATTTTAGAAACAGTAATTTAAGAAGGCTTTTTTATTTGACTTGATTACTATGTACAGCCCAACCCAGCAGTAAAAGGTGACATATCTCAGTCTGAAGAAACAGGATGATTTATTGTTTATTGAAGTGTTTGAAGAGATTCATTAGTGCGTGTGCTTCCAAGCATTAGTTAGCTCAATTATATGCAAGTATTCATTGGAACTCATAGCCATGGGGCGAATAAGCAGTTAATTTTTAAAATGAAATACAAATGCACACCAACTCACTCACTCACACATACACACACTTATCCACAGAGGCTGGGAAACCCTGTGGGACTCCTGGAGTACTCTATCTCCAGCCAGTCTAAATACAGGGGAGGGGTTTCCTCCACATCAAAGGTAGCCTAATCTTACCCCAGAGTAGCTTCCTCTAAAATACAGGCTGCATTTTTTTTTCACAAAGAGATTTTTAGGTAGGAATTGTTGTAGAATCACACTTTTAATCTAACAAATTATTAATCACATCCCAATATAACACATGCATTTTTAATTTTTTTTCTTTTAAAGATGTGTGTTGTTTATGCTGTGTTTTCCTGTGCTGCAGGAGCTTTTTTATTTACAGTTAAAACGGGTTTTCTTGCTCTGTAACCTGACCTGTGTGAACATGTCATAACAGGCTAATGAAGCCTCTTCACAGTTGCTGTTCAGTGTAATGTGTGAGATCAGTATGTGGAGGGGGGCAGGGGTCTGCTTTGACACCCTAATCCTGCAGCCTAGCTCGGTTTTGTCGAGACCTTAGCCAGGAGGAGAGCGAACAAGGGAGGGAAGGAAATGGTAGAAGAGAGTGGGGGTGTCGGGGGCAGTTGATTGAAGGGGGTTTGAGAGAGGGAGGGCAGGATGAGGGAGATGGGGTTCATTCATTCTCCTGCTCTGACTTTGAAAGGAGACAAAGAATGTGGAAAAGCCCGACTTATGACAGCAGGACTTCTTAGACTGTTTTAGCTGTTTAGCCTCCACTGACCCGACTGTCTGTGTTCTGGCACCGGCCTCTTCTGTCACCCGTCCATCAGTGATCTGTCTGTGCTGAAGACGTCTCATCACTGCTCTGCAGCCTTCTCTGTCCTCTGCATGTGAGTGTCTCTACTTGGCATTTATTTGTGTCAGTACATGTTTCAGTTTTTTTTTTCTAGACAGACTAAGTTAAACAAATGAAAGATTTTTTCTTACCCTTTTTTTACTCTTAAACATGTCTGTGCTTCTTTTTCTCATCATCAAAAGAAATGTTTTTCCAAAACTAGAGCAGTAAAGATGTGACTGCACAGCAATATCGGATGAGATGATGATGGAAACACCCACTATGCATCCCTATAATAGATCACTTTATATCTGGACATACACACCTCACTGGAAATATGTACTAGAAAAAAAAATATATTTAAATGGCTGTTAATGTTAAAGTATAATCCAAATGTGCAAAAACCAAGATTTGTATGCTGGAGAGCTAATACTAAAAGACAGCTGGTCACATCTGCTTTTGCTGCAATTAATGCACCAGCCTCGTAAGCAAATTCTCCCCTGCCTAAATATTTAGTCGTGGTTTTTTCTTTGGCTGAAGGGCAGACAGCTTGATTGCTGGCTCAGCAGTGTAGTTGGCACATTTTGGGTCAGGCTGGCACAAGAACTGACATTATGGAAGGGTGGGGCCATGTCGCTGACCGATGGTCAGTCAGGAGGAGTGGGTTGTAGTCTGGTGCAGACAGGAAGGTTTTATTTCATGAAAATAAGGATTTCACTCAATTGGTTAGACTAGAAGGGTACACTTATATTGTATTATTTATCCCAGGAGGATGATGCTTCAGTTTTAGTGCTGGGTTTTACC
>JAOXNZ010000188.1:9962417-9974569 GCA_028566095.1 Kryptolebias brasiliensis | reverse complement strand
AAATATAAAATTTGAAGAAAAAAAGATGCAGCTCATCTCTTGAACCATCTCTTTATTAAATTTGACATTTTTAAAAATATAATTAGAAACCTTTGGAACTATGCAAGTATAAAAACTTGAAACAATTGGGATTATTATGATGCAGTTTAGTTTTGAATTATCACCTAGATCTGCTGTTGCCAAACGGTCTCACTTTCTGCCCACCACACACAGCTTCACACACACTTTTGCATACACACTGACTCAGCCTGTGGGTTCTGCTTTTAATTGGCCACCGGTGGGGAAAGAAATCATACAAATGCAGATTTTTAGACGATTGCAATGCCACCGTCGAGCACATGCTGCAACTGCTTGGTTTCTGGTACTTATTTAAAGCAAATTTGAGCATATGCGTTGTCATCCCTGTCTGTTTTTTTGCATCTAGAAAATAAAATATTTGTACACCTCACCTTGTTGCTTATTGCTTTAACTTTAATGAACATTCAAGTATATCTCACACTCAAGTAAAACTGATTGCAGGTTCTTCACAGAATGTTTCATTATCTATTCATTGTGCTGACTTGTAGAGGAATGTGTTCGGTATTTATCCTGTGATTGAAGATCCATGTTGGTGTAATTCTCTAATGGGCCTCGTTGGAAGAACAGCTTCAGTCAGTAGCCAGCAGTCAAACCTTCTCAATACCCGTCAGTCACTTATAATCAATCACACAAAGCAGTTGACAGCGGGCTTTCTTGAAGATTGACTTCCACTTTTTGTAAATTGGATTGAAAACTGGATGGCACAAAATTTACGATAACATTAGAAAATTTGTCAGAAAAAACCCAAATCTTACATTGTCTGGTAAAATAGATTTTTTTCACTTCAGATGGATGGAGACCTTTCTCACAAGTCTGGCATTTTAAGCTTCAGAGAATGTGGACTTTTATTTTGATTTTTGTGTTGTTTTTGTTTTCCTGCTCAGCATGAAGGTAAATGAAAACAGAAAAGTTTCCAGTCATCGGGAGATGACAGGAGTGCTTAGGATGTGTTGTCAGTGAGGTCTCAGTGGCTGAGAGGAAGGTGAAGAGGTTTGAGTGGAGGGATAAAGAAAACCAAAGAGTGGGCTTATGATGAAGGAGGATGCTGACTGAGAATGGAAACAGTCCACCAGCTGAGCCCCTCATCATAATTCTTTATGATAAAATGAGAAATTCCTCATCTTTCTGTCATTTTGTACTTTAGTTTATTCTTCTCCCTAACATATTTATTTCCACTTCTAACAGTATTTGTTACCTCTACCTCTCATCTTTTTTGCATGTTTTTAACACTTTTCTGTACAGATCAGTTCTGTGGAACAGCTTTTAGTCAGTGCAAAGAGCTGAAGGGGGTCAAATGCTGTAAATGTCCCTCTATCTACAGGACCTCTTTTCTCATCATGCAATTCACCATAGTTACTAAGCTGTCCTCTTTCCAATTGTGTCCTCCCCTATGTCCTTCACCCTCTCCCCCTTCTGTTATTCCCCAGTCAGCAGGCCACAGATTGACCTTTGAATCCACCCATTTCTTTCTTATGGAGGCAGTCAAAGTTCAAACAAAGAGAGGAAATAGATTCTGTCCGTGAATAATGCATAAACCATGCACATGCAGACCTTCAGTTTCACTGCGCACCTGCAATAGAAACGTTGTAATCCCTTATTTCACTGAGACGTTATGTTCTGTTTTCGAACATTATGGGTCACCTCTGTTTAATGTTCAAGTCCATTCCACAATATTTAATGGCCAAGCTGTTTGTTCTCAGATCAAAAGATTAGCTTTACTGAGACATAACTCCATGGATCCGTGCGTGCTTGGGGCTGCTCGGCCTCCCAGGCCACAGGCCAGAATTTGGAGCTGTCGCAGAGAATAGTGAAACTCTATTGTGTGGCTTTCAAACTGGCTGGCTGCTGCGGTGAGCAAACATACACGCTGGCACGCACGCAGACATTTACTGATGTTCACACACACACAAACGGAGAGCGTATCAACAGAACAAGTCAGTGTCAGGTCAGCCGGCTCAGCCTGTGGACAGCAGTGCATTGTTGGACATTTAACAGTGCAGGCATTCAGTTGTTACTGGTGACTCAGGATCAGTGGGCCGTGCAGAAAACAGTGAGACCAACAACACCTGCCTTCACATTATCACACAGCTGGGTTCAAGATGCTTGAAGAGCAAAAAAAAAAAAAAAAAAAGCAAAGCAAACACCACTCTAAGAATATTTTGATCTGGAAATATGGAAAGATACATAAACAGTAGCTAATAACTGCTAAATTATGTATGTATGAGAGAGTAATATTAGAACAAGATGTTTAAATAAAGGTTTGGTGCACACACTCAGACGTTCAGATGAACACTTCATAACAGAGCAACTAATACAAAGAACTCTGCAAGGAGGGATGGAAACATGCAGGGAGTCCTTTAATCAAGTTGTCATCTTCAGGTAGCTTTATTATGATCACTCTGTTGCTTTTTCTCTTTACATCAACCCTCATGAACTCCACTGAGAGCATCTGGAAATTAATAGAAAAAGCAGGGTGAAATATCAGATCATTGGGTTCAAGTGTTAATGTCAAGTCGAAACTACTCCTAAGAGCTGAGACGTCAGGTCTCTCACCTTGTCTCTTTTTAAGTGTCCTCTTATTTTTCACTTTATTTGTTTGTGGACTGAAATGTCAAAAAAAACAAAAAAACTCAGATCTTATTTAAAACACATTTGATATGCTATTTGTGGGGACTTAACTCCTTATTCAGAATACGTTATTTTTAATATTCTGAGGGTAATGTCTACTCTGTTGTTTATATATTTTTTTATATTTTTTTATTCAGTGAGTGTGTGTTTGAGTGAATGAGACAGACATGGACCATTTCCTAACCAAAACCTGTGTTTGGTGCCCTGTGGTGCCAGTGTAAGCAGCACAGTAACACACAGCAAACACCAAGGCACGGCTGGGCTAATGACTCATCTCTCTGCCCCCCCTCCCTGCCTTTTTCTCCCTTTTCTCTCTCTCTGTCCCTCTTTTTGTCTGTCTCTGTCTGTACAGGAGACATCACTCAGAAGGGATATGAGAAAAAAAGAAGCAAGCTGCTGGCACCTTACATCCCACAGATACAAGGTAAGGCACACAGGCCTTTTGGAGATTTTCTGTCTTGTAAAAGTTTTTTCTATATCTGGCTGCATGTTCAATAAACGCTCAGCTAATCGTCCTGACTGCAGCCAAAAAGAAAAAGGAAAAAAAATTAAAGTGACACTTAAACAGCCTACTGCAGTTTTCAAAAACTGGTAAATGATAAGAAAGAAGCTTGTTCAATAGAAGTGAAGTTAAGCAAAACAGACTAACAGATTCTTTTTTTAGCTTTCATAAAATAAATGCTAAAGTCTTGATATAACTAAATTACGCTTTCTTTCAGGAGATGAGAACTTTGAGTTTATTCTTAAATTGAATCAAGGCCATATAGGTAATCTATAAAACATGCACACTGTAGATTTATATATCAATTAAGTGTACTCTTATCCTCACTTGGGCAGTCGCTCAGTAAACGTTTGAAGTGGATACCAAAGAGGAGTTGCTGTCTTTATGTTTTTTGCTACTCAGACTTCTATCTGCTCTAGTCTTTAGTCTTTAGTTTGACCTGATTTTACAGGCTTGAGTGGAAACCAGAGTCTGCTGTGGGCTGCTCACTGTAGGCTTTCCACTGAAATTAGAAGGACTGGTATTTAGCTTGGATAGATCATTTCCTTCATTCTCCTGCACATTCCTTGTTATGGGGTTTCTTTGCGCTCTTAATTGTTTGATGTACTCAGCATGGGCAGACTTACTGGTGGGGTGAATGGATTTATTGGGACTTCTTGGCAAATCTTTACAGCACAATGAATTTGGTTAAGTTTTAACATTCAGTGTGAAAACTGTCAATAATACTGTTGACTCCTGACCAAATATAAGGTGTGATACTGTCATATATTTTACTGTTACTACACTTTGTTCAAATGGTTGCTTTCAGTGTTGTTTACATTGAAAACCTTCAGACACATGTTCAAGTTCATCTTTTTTTATACATGCAAATGTTTGTGCAAATTTTGCGTGAAGGAAGAAGCTGCTCTGTCGTTTGTCAGGTTTTGTTATGATTAGTCTGTATGTTTTCTTAGATAGTTGGTGGGAGAGAGGTTGATGTTCAGGGTGAGATGGGTCCTTTAAAATACAGCTAGCTTTCTGTTGAAGTTGGCCAGTGTAAGTATCTCTCGGGGTTGGTGGTTATTGTGCAGATGACACCCTCACCACTCGCTGCAGGACCTTCCTGTTCTCTCCCGTGCAGCTGGTGAACCAAACTGTGCAACGGTCGGTCAGGAGGCTCTCTGCTGCTGACCGATAGAAGTTTGTCAGCAGGGGACGAGGGTGGTGTGCATGCTTTAACTTCCCGAGGAAGTAAAGCCTCTGTTGTGCCTTCCCCACCTGGTGGGAGACGTGCGCAGGCCAGCTGAGGTTTGTGCATGAAGAAACTCAGAGCTTTTTCCCCTCTCCACTTCCTCCTTGTATGCAGAGCAGGTGGAGCACTCACTCTGCATACAAGCATAAAAAAGATAGATTAAATAGACTGTGGACAGAAGAAACCAAAGCCGAGAGTTTTGGGCATCATTTGGATGAAATGAAGCCCATAAGGAATAAAAACAGAAACATGGTGGAGGTGTTATCATGCTGTGGGACTGCTTGTCTGTACACATTCATATAAAAATAAAATAAAAGTAACAGTAGGGCAGTTTTGATTGGGTCAACTTAAAGTAAACAGAGTCTCAACCTTTAGAGAGAACCAAACTCTGTATCGCAAAGGACTCTCAAACTGAAAAGAACTTCAACACAAAGTTAAAAAACCACGAACAGATGGTTCTGCATGGCTCAAAGATACTGAAAATGGCAGCTTGTTGAAGGTTTGACCAATTTTTTAATATTAGTGCTTTTCTATTTTTCTCAGAACAAACTCTGAATGCTGCTCTTACAGCTCAGAGGTGACAATAGTTCTCTAATAGTTCTCTAATAGTTTTCTAATAGTTCTCTAATAGTTCTCTAAATAGTCTATTTGATTGCAGATGGATTAAAGTTTAATAATGAAGCAATTTTTTGTTCACTGAATACAGTCAGAGGCAGTTCTTTATAAGTGAATGTCACTATTCCGTCACATGTATACTGCAGTTGTGAAATTTTATTTAAAACAGTATAGTTTTCAGAGTTTAATGTGTAATTTGATTTATATCATAAGTCAGTTGTATTTGCTTTCTGATACACAGACATGTATCATCACACCCCACACCGGTGACCAAGTCCTGGCATCAGACAGGTGATATAAATTAAACAGGGCTCGCTGCGAACCAATAAAGACATCTGTTGTGACGGAGCAGACCACTGATTGGCTCAGTGTTGCGTGTCTCTGAAGTGTGTTCTGCCCAGTAACCGGGTCTGTCCTCCTGGCTTGTTTTCTAGACGTATTTCCTCAGAGACCTGAGGAAAGGCTGGTGTGTTACTGGGCTGTCAGTCCAACATAGAGGACCAACATGTAATAATGTGTCTATCTGTGCTCACAGTATGAGGTGCTTGAATTGAAGTGTGAGCCAAAGTCAAACAAATGTCCTGAAACAGTTTTTTTTTAATATTAGATTTGATTTGTGTAATGCTCAGTTGCAGAAATCTGAGTGAAACAGGATTGGTTGAAGTGTGTGAATATTGCTCTGCACAGCTGTTTGTGCTGCTGCTGTGTGAGAGTTGCTGACGGTGTGGAGTTCAGTGATCCTCAGTAAGCTGCCACTGAAAAGCCGAGCTGTCTGATAGCTGTCTGGTTGGATGAGCGTGTGACGGGTCAGCCAGGTAAATCCAACATGTCACTGGCTAAATGTGGTGTGCCACGAGTCTGTCCTCTAATTTGTGTACTAGAATGAACAGCGACTCTATGCAACCCTGTGGGTCGGATAAAAAAAAAAAAGCAGAAAAACATAGCAAATATAAATTAAGTTATATATCATTAACCCCCTACATCACTAGCAGCATAGTTCTCAAAAATAGGCCTAGGGACTAAGGGGATAAATAATAGAACGTGAAATATTTGTGACAGTAGTTGACCTCCATCTTGTCTGGTGTTCACCTTTAAGAGATAAAAGACCAAAATTTAAACGTAAGCATTATTACTTTAATCTCATTCTCCTGTATTTTACACCCTTTATGCCTTGAGATGCTCATATTATTATATCTAGAGTTTTTTTGGTTTGTTTGTTTGTTTCATTTCCAACAGATTCAAAAAGAGCTTCAGAGGAAGAAGAGAAATCAGTGGCAGAAAGATTACCATAAGAGCTTGGGTTATAATCTTACTTCAGCCTTGAGTTTCTCCTTTGATGCTGATTATTTGGTAACTGATGGAGCTCAAACAACAATTAGAAAATTAAAACGCGCCTTGCGGTGCACAATGAAGATGATGAGTTTCAAAAGTTTGAATTCTCGTCTTTTTTGCGTTCATGGAGCTAAATCACCTCCTTTCAGTTACGCCTGTGAAATTTGCTTTACTTGGAAAAGTCAAAGGCTGTTGGAAAGCTTTATTAGAGGCTGGATTAATTAAAGTGAATACACTCTCAATACCAAGTTACTATATTAAAAGAGACCAGCCTAAGAAGGAATTACATTAAGCTTGTAAATACTTGGACTAGTTGAGCAATATTCAGCACCGTATGTAGCTCTGATTTCTGCAACTGAGCATTAGACAACAATAGATGTTTTGTTCTTGCCCTAAAATGTTCCTGACCTGCTGTGGTCCTGTTTCTCTGCAGGTGTAGACCCATCTCTGCAAATCGACAACAGAATCCAGGCCTCCTCTCAAGCTGTTCTTCCTGTTTCCAAACAGAATAAGTCCCGGGCCGCCAACGCCCGGGACGAACGCTTCAGATCTGGTAAAAATAAAAAACAGCCCCTTGTTTCCAATGAGTTCCAATGTTAAGTGCTCTTATTTTACATGTTTAACTATATGGATGTGTTTCCTTAGATCTGCACACAGAGGCAGTCCAAGCAGCTTTGGCAAAGTACAAAGAGAGGAAGATGCCCATGCCCTCGAAGAGACGATCAGTGCTAGTTCAGTCTTCAGTGGAGGCATGCACCCCACCAGGTGAAACCCCTGCTCCTTCAAACACTCCATCACAGTTTGTGTTGTGATTTATGTTTTCGCTGGTGATTTGTTTCATATGTTCCCATGAGCATCAGGGTGTAGGCTGGGGATGTTGATGTGTTCAGTGATTATAAATGATGCTGCCAAGCATTTGCTACTGGAAAGAAATGCACAGTTTGGTGAATTTGTCCATTATTTGCGACTATAAAGATTTTGTTTTCACTGTTATGTTCCCAGCCAGACCTTCCCACATCAGCTGCATAATGGAGGAATAATCAGATTTTTACCATTGTCTCTAAATGTCGACCTCTTGCCTGCTTTGAAAACTATTTGTATTGTGTGGGCCAGTTAATTTGAATTTTTGTCATTTTATTGCATTGTGAAATGTCTGCTTTCAAGGCTCCTCAAAGCGCTTTTTATATACTTTTGAATTATTTGGTGAATAATTTGTGTGAGATTTAATAACAGTGTCTCAAACACTGCGGTGACTCATCTTCGGTGTAAGAGGTATGAGGCCTAGAGCCTCAAGCTTTGGATTAAGAGAGAGGACACAGTGGAGGAGCAAGGAACTGGATTTAGAGCTTCAACACTGGAGTTCGAATAGGAAAAGAGAGCGTGTCTACTTTTTTCATTTTTGTGTGAGTAATTCTGCGGGATTTGTTGTACTCAGAAAGGTGTGAAGGTTTGGCTGACAGACTTTGATCAATATAAGCAGCAACAAACAATGGGGATCTTGGATTGTGATAGATTCAAATGGATTCATAAGATTAAATAAAGGCTTGTCAGGAACCATAAAAAGCATTGGGAGATTTAGTTTGCTGTTTACTTTTCTGGTTCCACTTTTTTCTTGTATGTTTGTATATACAAGAAATAATATATTTATTTAAACCAGTAATAATCATTTTCTAGTATTGTAGTTTATTGGAGTCAAGGACTTTTTGCTTTTGGACAGGTTTTGAAGGAGGTACTCAAGAAACACAGAAAACTGAGACATAAGATACCATGCAGGACCCAAACTGCAATTAGAGAAGACTTTTGAATAACTATTTATTTATTTAGATGCTTTATTGAACCATTACTTTAGTATTATTGCGTCCCTGTTCAAATTTTAGTAAGTACTGACAGTAGCCTTCAGCTCAAAGCCAGTTATTCACATGTAAGTTTGATATTGTTAAAAAATCACCAACAGTGAATGTATCATAAATAAAACATTTTGCTGTAATTGTGTATATATAAAAGTGTATACAATCAATCAGGCAATGAGATTGAATCTATAAATCAGGTTGGAGAGAACCAGCTCAGGTTTTAACAACTAAATTCCCAACAGCCCCATCGTGGACCATCGCCTTTTATCTGCACAGCTTCAGTCTGAATACAAATCAGTGCACCGCTGACATATCACTGAAAAATAAGATTCTTATAATTGAATTGAGGCAGAATGTTTTATGATACAAGGACACAATCAATGCCAAAACAACACCACAAATATTAATAACAAAAAGTTAGTTGGCATCATCCTAACAAAAATAGTTTTTTCATTTAAAATGGACCTGACAATCCAGCTTAGTAAAATATTGGCTCATAAAAACGGTGTCTTCAGTATGTTTCTGCAGATGTTTTTACCTTCTATCTGGCAGCTACAGTTAATTTTTTTGTCGTGTTCTCTCTTATAAGTCTGGTTTGCTTGCAAATAGTCTTGATATAGTGATTCCAAAATAAAGCCAGCTTCTTTAGCTTCTGATTGACATTTACTTCCACGTCTATGAGGTTCCATGTCTTGTTCACTTGCTTGAAAAGCTGATAAATGATTTTGAGAGCACTTGTCTGAAACTAAAATATAAACCTTTTTTGTGGTATTGTTATCAAATTAGAGCCAGGACTTAGTAAGATGACAAACTGTGATCTAATTGTGTTTTCTTCACAACAGTACTCTTTACATGCATCTTTTTACAAAACAAAAAACAGTTCTGATAATCTTTAAACTGATTCTGATAAATAAGTGAAAAAAATATACTACAAGGCTCCAGAACAGCTCTCAATTTAACTTAAATGTGGCACTGATAGGCATCTTAGACATTGATTTGACCTTTTTTTTGGAATACAAAGGGGTTAACTGCTGGACTAAAGCATCATTTTAACTTCCATCTTTATTTGTTTGAAACAATATGACAGAAGATTAACAGAGGCTTCAGTATGTCTGCTTATACCCCCTTTTTTTTTTCTCTTGTGTATCTTCTTTACCTCAGATTTGTCCATCACTGTCTCCCTGACTCTGTATCGCATTTCACTATCTGTTCCTAATTCTGTCGGTCGCTGACATAAACTCCTTCTTCTCTCTCTCCTTCAGTGTTTTCCTGTTCTTTCTGCCTCTCTGTTTCTACTTTAAATGTATTTTCTGACCCACTCTTTCCCTCACTCCCTTGTGCAGCTGTGTGCAGCTGTGTCCAAGCTACTTTAGACTGAGAACAATTGGAGACAGGCAGAGGAAAAACAAACAGAATTATAAATGTGAGATAACCCACACGAGTCCACCGATCGTAGAAACATCAAGTTGACAGCCTCTACAAGACCAAGAAGAAGCTAAAGAAAAGCAGCTGTGATTTTAATAGTGTCTCAGTTGGTTGATTTGTAAATATATTCTGTGAGTGATTAAAAAGATTAATTATCTGAAGACTTGTTAGTTTAGGGGATATCCATTAGGCATGTGTTGATCAAACACAGGCTCAAACTTCATCCTTCTGTTTTTTAATGTCTGACTCTTGCTCCTTTTTAATTAAAGCTTTGTTTTGCACAGTATACTTAAGCTCATTTGTATAACTTTTAAGATGTGTGAAGCAGATTTATATTTTCTTTTTAAAAGTAAAGAAAAATAATGTTAAATTATTTGAAAACAACAATTTAAGCTATTGTTTATTTTTCTTCTACCCTCCTATTGCATTCAGTTCTCTGCAGAATACTAATTTAAGACAATCCTGCTGTTATGTAACTTAAATGAACTTGTCATAAGGACGGACATGTTTGGGAGATAAAAAGGAATGAGTTCATATTTCATGATCCTCACATTGCTTTGAAGGTTTTCCTGCTTGACTTATTTTTGATGAGATCGACTGCTCACTGTAGCCTCCAGAAAGAGAAGGAAAGATCAGTAGCTAGAGTTTAATTTGAGTAATATTACTTTAAAGTTGACCTATTATTTATTTCTTTATTTTTTTCATATACTGTATAATGTTACTATGTGGGATGTTTGAAATTAAATGTTCCTTAAGTTTTAGATAATGAGGTAAAAGTAGCACTTTCTAGCTACAAGCTAAGTATATAATATATTTATATGAAGGCATTATTATGCAGATAATGAGCAATGATATGTAGTTTATTTCCATTCACTTTTTTATTACAAATTGGATTAATGGGCCAGACATTTGGGTTTAAAAGTCACCATTCTAATCATGAATGAATCAAATACGGTACATTATTGGTTTTTGGTAGGTTTACAGTTTACTTTCAGAGTTAGAGAAAACAAAAGTCTGCAAGGGTTTGTTAGAATGTAGGCTGGGCCCTTAAAGATGTAGGACAATTGCTTATTATTTCATTATTTATAGGAAGCTGTGCTGTTGGAGTCACATAAAAATACAGAGCTGGAAATAAGTTCAGCTGATCCCCTTTAACACCACGCTACACTTACTAAGTTTTATAGAAATTAATTGGTACAAATAGAACACTCAAAACACTGCATTTAAGCATTTATCATTTTAAAAACTGCAGTTTAATAATAACATTAACATTTTAATAGATTAAGTCCTCCTCTATTTGCTTTCATTGCAATAGTGTGATCAGCTGAATAGGCAGTCATATATCCAAAATCCTACTGTAGTCATACATCATTTAAAAAATCTTCCATCACCATGAGAATCATTTTGGCATCAGGCATGCTTTTATGTACTTCACCCTGATAGTAAAAGTAGAATATTGTATCATCGGCATATTCGATATGCCGATGGTATGATTCCATCTTGATTTAGTCATTGTGACATGTTAGACAGCCCCATGTTTTTATCCACTGTAATGACGCTGCCCTGTTTTGACCTGTCAAACACAGACACCTCCTCAGCCTCGGAAGACGAGGGCTCGCTGCGGCGGCAGGGACGCCTGCCCACCTCCACGCCCTACCAGGGTCACAGCCACCCAACCGTAGAGCACTGGTTTAACCGAGTCATCCAGGGCTCGTCCACTTCATCCTCCGCATCATCCACCTCATCCCACCCGGGAGGGAGATCCGTCAGCAACACCACTACCCACGCAGCCCTCAACGCCAACGCCACAGCGACCGCACTGGCAGACCTTATGGCGCACACCCAGCTAGGTCAGTAGGATGCACAATTTCACACAGCATCACATATGGTTTAGTCAATCTGAGTTTGAATTCATTTCTGCTGATGCTGATGCTGTATACATACACTCATGAGTCAGAAACTTAAGTCTAGCTATTGTTGGCTTCAGTAGAAGTATCAGTGGTAAAATCTTTATCTGCGTCATGGCAACTCTTTTTTTTTTTTAAGTCTTGGGTAGTTAAATCACAGACACTTCCAAGGCTTTGTCTCCCTACAGCTACTCTTAACGTCTTGATGATGGCACTTCAGAGAGAACCAGTGACAGTTTCAAATCACATCTCTCTAATTAGTCGTCGCTGCCTGCCATCTCACCGTCATTCAGTCATGATGTGAGAAAGCTCACCGCCTTATCTCGGTCAAAACTACTCGTTCTGTGTTGCCATTTGAGCGTCACAAGTGAGTTAGTGAGATTCAAAGTGTGAGAGGGTGTCTTCCAGACTTATGTGTGTCTGTGTATTGCTGGCATAACAATATCCTCAGGATGGAGTTGTCTTGATTTGTTTGTTTCTTTCCATCTCATCTTTATTTAAGGTTGCTGTCATAAATTTGCAGCAGTGACTATTGAGATATGAAGTTGTAAATAAGTTTCCAATATTACCATGTTCCCTGCTCC
>JAOXNZ010000188.1:9952046-9962317 GCA_028566095.1 Kryptolebias brasiliensis | reverse complement strand
TGTCATAAATTTGCAGCAGTGACTATTGAGATATGAAGTTGTAAATAAGTTTCCAATATTACCATGTTCCCTGCTCCCTCAGACGCTCAGTCTGTTTCATTCATCTCAGCTACTGTACTGGTGGTTTGCTATCATACATATACAGCATTTGTAGATAATGTGAAATGTTTTAGTTTAGAAATCCCATGTTACGAGAGAACTTTAATTCATAAGGTGCAAATGTTTGTGATTGTTTTGAACTCATCAACAAACATACATTTCATGTAATTGTGTTTACATTTTTATTCCATCACTCCTTAATATCACTTGGGAAATCCTTTTTTGTTCATAGAGAATGGTCAATAAGGCTCTCCATTGACATTTTTGATAATTTTAACACATATATTTGAATACATCCAATCTTGGAATGAGCAATTGGAACCAGTCAGCAGATTCTTACTGGGAGTAAATTTTCCAAGATTAGCTGCTACATTTTCACGCATTGTTTTTCCAGACAATTTTTGAATGGGCAGGGTGGAAAATGCCAACAGGAAGTTCAGACCAACAGATGCATTCTCACATGCCACCCCTCTGAGACATACCTTAAACAACAAAAACAAAAGCTTTATTAAGTTAGCTGTTGTCCAGTGGTGTTGACCCAACCTGCATACAATAGTAATCAGGTTTTTTTTTTTGATTGAGGAATGTAATGTCAGTCTCTGAATCTAGTGTGTTGGAAAAACCTAAATGTTAGTAAGAGTGTGTTTATTGAGTACAGTAGAGGGTTTGACATTGTAATGTCAACTTATTTTTTTTTTTTTGATCAAGCACAAATAACAGCTAAAGCAGGCTCAGTTTTCATAGATAGTTGGTTTTAGGTGGATTTGTTGTTCACTGAAGAGTTTATATCTATATCATGGTAAATAGTGAAGATGGAGATGTTAAAAGAAATTGCTCTGTAGTTGAAGATTGCGCTCCATTAATCTCCACAGGGTCCAAATCAAATCCCTCAGAAGTCAGGGCAGTGAGTTAGCTAACCCAGGAGTTATAATATAATGGCAACAGCCCAAAACAGGCCTGACCTTTTAACCCCAAACACCCCACTCATCACAGATAACCACTCAGCTCCCCCTGACGTGACGGGGCTGTCAGAGCGCTCCTCGCTTCATGTGGAGCGGCCCCACGTCGCCTCGGTGCGAGGCGTTTCCCGCAACTACAACCACCACACCAGCGTCATGGAGACCGCAGATGGTGAGTTTCCTTCTCCCTCTCACACACACACACACAAACACACGTGTGCACTCACAGAAAGTCACCTCCCTCTTCCTTTTCCCTCCTGCTGTCTGTCCCTCTGTCCGAGCCTCAGTCAGTCGGCCTTTCTGACGGGCACAAGCTACAGACTGACCCCTTCATGTTGCCATAGTAACAGTGCGCCTCTTCAACTCCAGAAAAATTCACCATGTTTCTTCCAGCACATGTTGTTGTTAGTAAATCCACAGAAATACTGCAGTGTTTCAGTGACTACGCCATTTTCTATGCACCTGTTTTTAGTATTAGATGTGTAAAGTAGTTTTGGGTTTGTTTAGAGGGACATATTGGAGATTTTTGACACAAATAATTTGGAAGATTTGTTCAAAGTTTTTGTCAATTAGTATAGAATCAGTACTTGGGGGGAAAAATAGATGAATCATTGTTCAAACTGGTTTTGTTTGCACCAAGAACTGCCTGTGAGTGGAATTACAGGTAAAGAGTGAAATAAATAATAGGATGGTGTCTGTATAACATCTAAATTGTCAGTTTATCTGCTTGTTATTTTTCTATGTTGATGCAGCTTTTTCAGGATGTTTATTGATATAAAATGAGTTACCTATCTTTCAAAACTAATAAGAAAAAAATGCTTTTATACCTAAAGAAAAAAATGATTGTAGAAAATGACATCACATTGGCCAGTTGAAAAAGACTGTCATTTTTCCATCTTCATTCATTTATTCCTTCATTCATTGAAAGCGTAAACACACAAGTTTAACCAACCCAAACTGTACTGATGTTCATACTGCAGAGTATTTGCTACCAAACTTGTTTGGTAAAAACTAAACCAGCTCACCTACTTGATTCATATCAGTGAAAGTAGCTGTTAAATATGCAGAGTTTTGTGCGTCATCATTGGTGTTCCTTTTGGTGAATGGTTGCTTACCTCTGTGTATCAGCTGGTAGGTTTCTCACACACACACACACACACACAAAGAGAAACTTGGACGGGTCATTTCATTGATGTACTGATATGTCTCTCCTCCAGGCTGTGAGTGGGCAGGTGAAGGATCCCTCACTTTAATTGATGGTATTTATAACTGTTCCTCCAGCTCTGTGGCAGTCTGCTGTGTGTGCATTCTGCTGCGTGTGCATTTGTGTTTGTGTGTGTTTGTGGTTCTGCCTTTGCCACCACTGTTAGGTCTAGCACTTGTCCAATACGTGTGAGTTTTACAAAAATATTTGACAAGTCACAGTGACATCAGGTACACAGTGTGTGTGTTTTAGCAGTGTCTAACCTGAGGGTCTTCAGAACTTATTTTGTTGAAACAGGCTGCGTAAACAGTGTAGTTATTCATTTGGCCTTGGGAATAATTAACATGTTGACAGACTGCTTTCCTATCTCAAAGTGAGAAAACTAAGAGGTGTCAGTTTATGTTTTTCACTTCAATCTGTGGCACCAGGATGTTACACTGCAGCCACACAGAAGCTTCAGTGATGGCAGCTGTCAGTCACTGCTGCTACTTTAATACTGACTCACACAGGAGAGAAGTAAACATGCCAGAGTGACTTATTATGACTTGTTATATCTGTGCTCTGATGCTAACAGTTAATCCCTTCTTGTAGTGCTTGCTAATATTACTTCCAGCTGCTTGCATGAGAAAACCCAAACCAACAGTGAGTTTTACTTTCTGCCAAATATTTCATCAACAAAAAGCCTAATGTATCCTATTTTTCAGTCACCTTAAATGGTGTCTAAAAGCCATTGTTACAACCCTCTGCATCTAAACTGGCCAAGCGGTGGTACTGCAGCAACTCTGCTCTGCCTGATTGGCTTCACTGCACCTGTGAAGGCGTAGATTGAAGGTATGCCTGGTGTGGCTTGAGGCAGATCACATTTGTGGCTGCTGGTTGCCAGGCTGTGATGCCTTTTAGCTGGCTGTTTTTAATAATTACAGCGTAAAACTCTCAATGTTGTGTTCAGTCTCCATTCTGAGTTGTAGCCTAGTGGTCCGAGTGGCAATATAAATTGCTGGACACTTTACTCTCAACTTACTCTACAAAACCAGTCAAGTTTAGTCTCCGTTACGAGTTCAAAACATCCCAGATGAGCCCCCAATTTATATCATGACCCAGTTCATTGGGCCGCAACATAAAATGCAGACTGAACACAATGTTCAACTAGAAGGCAACCAACTTCCACACCAGGCATACCTTAAAGCTACACCCACACAGGTGCAGCCAGTGAAGCTGAAGAAGACAGGCAGAGCTGGTGCTGTACCATTACTTGGCCAGTTTTGATGCAGAGGGGTGTAACAGTCATAAAAACATTGCAGAATTAGCCTTATGAGTATAACCAGAGACACAATAGTTTATTTTTTTATGTCTTTTTAATAACTTGTATAACATTATGGTTAATTATTGTAATTTTTGGCTGAACATAGTGCCTATAAAATGCACCTATACAAACATGTCAAATTCTGTTTGAATGAAGTCTCCTCAAAACAAGAGTGCCTAACTGGTACAAGAAGTATGGAAAAAATGGAAACCATGTATTTATGAAGCATTTTTATGTCAGAAGTGGTCAGAAGAGTCTTGTGGTTGAGACCCGCAGACACCATCAGGAACTCGGAAAGTTTTGACAGATGGAAGTAACACATGTTGGTTTTGGTCTGTTTTTTAGTAACAATAATCGAAATATGGAACAACACAAGCTCTATTCTTGTATTTTTATCTTTGGGAAAATTTGGGTTTGTCAGTAAATGTAGATCCCATACAGCATAAAAAGTATAAAACCAGTCTTCACCATTTAATTTAATGTTCTAGAGGCTTAAATTACAAAATCACAAACACATTAATAATAGCTTGAGTGATCAGGGCTCATTAATTGATGTGTTTGTGGCCTGTGTGTCAGGGCTTTCTAATTGGCCCATCAGGTGCTGCCCCCCCCCTTCCCACACACACACACACACACATATCTACTCCCAGTGCATCTGTCCCTATATGAAGAGGCAGCATCTGTCTTAGTGAGCCATTTCATAGTAAAATAGACCTAACCCGCTGTGTACAGCTGTGGCTTTCAGCTCCTGTGGCTGTCTGGAATGTCAGACACAGACCCCCTTTTTGGTAATTTAAGAATCCAAATGGTGTATACATTGTCTGGTAATCATAGTCTGAGCCTGTACATAAAAAATGAGGAAAATCTATCTGGACAACCCCCAGTCCTAATGTTATTTGGAGTCTTTTGTGTCTCTCGTTTCCCTCATTCTCCTGCTCTATGTCTCTGAGATTATGATGTTCAAATATGCAGGCATGTAGTTAGGACAAAAAGCATCTTTATATTTAACCTTGTGACTTTAGCCTCTCTTGATTCCAAACTGCACAGTGTTTGCGTATAAAATGGACACCTTATAATTTACATGCTGCAGAGAGGACATCTTTGTTGCTAGGCAGCAGGCGAGGTGGCTCGTTGTTTCCTGACTTATTTTTGTCAGGTTTGTCAGGGATTTTAAAGAATCCTGACTGGATGTCTGTGACCTCCAGGTGACTGTGGAGGACCTCACAGTCCACTGTTTTTTTGTGAGTGACAGCTCATTGTCCTCTAAATCACCTTGTAACACCACACTGACCTTTTCTCCTGTCTTATCTGTCCTCCTCCTATCCATCGTTTTCTCATTACCTCATCAATCTCCTAATCTGTCAACACATGCCTCCACTTCAATATCCGTTTTTCTTTATGTATTTTATGTCTGCTTCTCCCACATATCTGTCTTGCCTTGTTTACATTCCCCTCACCTTTTACTTTTTCATCCCCTTCAAATTCATTTTATAGGTGTTCCTGTCAACAGTCGTGTCTCCAACAAAATCCAGCAGCTACTTAATACACTGAAGAGACCAAAGCGGCCACCATTGCGAGAGTTTTTTGTTGATGACTTTGAAGAACTCTTAGATGGTAAGATCACCTGAAAGAAGTTATTTCCTCTAATAACCAATAAATCCTAAAGTATTCTTTCCAGCATATTAATCTGACAACCCCCTTCTTTATGTGTAGCTTTCAGTTGAGTTATTTGTCTGCAGTTTTAATCCTTCATAGTGATCTAATTGTTTGATAAGTTTTAGTGATAAGTGGTTAGTTTTTTTGCAAAACTATGATCACTATGTGTGAAGTGGAATTTATTAAGCAAAAACTATGCACTCACAGTCAACCAGCCCTGCCCAACTATTTCCTCCATTCCAGTCTGGCTTGGTGTGGGTTTTGGGTGGTCCTCTGCCACTTTGAACAAACATTGTGTAAATGAAAATGTGGCAGCAGCAGCAACCCATCAGCAGGTAGTTCTAAAGCTTTGCTGGTTCTGGCACAAAGGTTGTGGTTCTCTTCTTAGTGTGGGCAGAAAAACCCACAGAGAGGTGAAACGGCAGCAGACCGAACACTTTCTGTTCCTTATAAAGGGGCTTTATTTGGCAAGAATGCTACTCTAAACTCCACTTTTAGTTTAGTGTGTTGTATTGGAGAGGAGACAAAAGTGAAATCAAATTGCAGATTTGATGCAAAGAAAAGAGAAAAAAAGTTTACTTTCAGCAAGCAATGGTGGTTTCTCAGGAATGTTTATCATATGCAACTAAAAATATTAGGGATAAAAAACTGGTAGCTTTTCTCCATCCTTCACTCCCCGCTTACTGTTTTTTTTTATTTCATCCTCAATCTTGTCATTGTCTCTCACATTTTTTGTTAAATTTACATTGTTACTCCATAAACACAGTTGTCCACCTTCTCCAAAAGATTTATCATGTCATTGTATTTCTTTTATGTTTTTTCTTTTTGCATTTAGTCCAGCAGCCAGATCCTAACCAGCCCAGGCCAGAAGGCCAGCAGATGAGTCCCCTGGAAGGAGAGCCTCTCGGGGTGGTTACCAACTGGCCTCCCTCTTTGCCAGCAGCTTTACAAAAGTGGGGCACCACTCATCCTAAGAGCCCCTGTCTTACAGCTCTGGACAATGCTGGCAAACCTGTCTACACACTCACCTATGGTAGGACAGCGGATTAAATAGTCAAAGTCTGTTTGTAAAACATTATCAGCTCTTATCATCCAGTGTTTTTAATGAGCAGTTCCATTAACATTGTTTTTTTGCAGATTAAAGTGATTGTGAGTTAGAGCTTGTAAAATCAAAATATATGTGTCTGACTGGGTGTTTTTAACTTCTGTAGGTAAACTGTGGACCCGCAGTCAGAAACTGGCCTACACCCTGCTAAACAAGCTGAGCTCCAGAAATGAGCCTTTGCTAATACCTGGAGACAGAGTAAGTTATGAGATGAAACTGTGTGTTCAGTCATGATCTGATTATCAAATCACCTCTGATGGAAATGACCAACAGATGTAGAAAAATGAGAAGTAAAGGGCTTTGCAGCTGAATGAACATTTGAACATTTCAACATCTATAAGGCTCTTAAGTAAACTTCCTGTTGGCTTGTTTGATCCAGCTTCAAGCATAAATGAAAAATAACAACCCTGGGTTTTATGCAGGAATAGATGTCAAACCTCAAATCAACAATGACTTGCTGTTTACCGTTTGTTTCTAACCATCTTGCTTTCAGGTTGCGCTTGTTTTTCCCAACAGCGACCCAGTGATGTTCATGGTGGCCTTCTACGGCTGTCTCCTGGCAGAGCTAGTACCGGTTCCTATTGAGGTACCACTGACCAGAAAGGTAAAGACAAACATAATGTCCTGGGTTAGAGTGAGCTTTGACGTGTTTGTGCTGACCCCTGCTGGAGACTAGAATGTTAAATGTTTGAAGGACATTTAAGATGTGCATCATCTGAAAAATACAATATTATACTGAGAGCATTCAGTGTGTAACCCAGTATTTAAATATTGCTTAAGAGTATCTAGTTTATAGATGTTTGCCATTATCTAAACACAGCAGTAGAACTATGCTGGGAATGTTTGCTTACAGATTGCAACTTCCAGCTCCCTCCTCAGCTCATACTCAACTATATTTATCCACATTAGCTACGCAAGCTGAATATTAATGTGTGTTCTTGATTGCTTTTATGAGTATGCTGTTGGCGCACGCTGTGCTGTAATCAATGAGAGATGGGTGAGGTGAAATGATGAGTAATTTTAGTCAAAATATTAAATCACATGCCAACTGTTCTCAGGAGTCAGAAACTCATTTTCTTATTCTGACAGCTCTTATCACTCATCCTGCTCTCTTTGTTTTCCTCTAGCTTTTTTTCTTTATCTTCCTTCTCTATAAATATGTTTCCACTGTTCTCCTTTGCTTTATTTTTCGTATTTACCTCTCACCCTGTGTCTCCCAATGCTTTAGCCGCCATGAGCTGTGTGATTTGCTCAGCATGAATCTAAGTTAATTTACACAGATATGAGTGAGTGCTTGTCAGATCTCAGGCTTCATTCTTGTCTCAGTCTGCGTTTGATGCACAGCAGTAGAGTTTTTAAAAATGATTGGCTGTCACTCTGTCTGCTTACCTGCTGCTGCTTTTATGTAAAAAAGCTCTGAGGTGTTTTCATCCTCAGTCAATGTTCTTCCCTCCCTCTAGTGTCATTTTCTGCATTCTGTCAAATGCATATTTTTTTTCAAAGTCTGTCCTGCTCTGACTTTGATCATCGTGAATGGTGCGTTGTATTGTTGTGTTTGGCAAAGTTTGTTTGAAAAATCTCAAACTTCTCATCCTCCTTGTAATCCCAGGATGCGGGAAGTCAACAGGTTGGCTTTTTATTGGGCAGCTGCGGGGTCACGTTGGCACTGACCACAGATGCTTGTCAGAAAGGCCTGCCCAAAGCACAAACAGGCGAGGTAGTCACTTTCAAAGGTACAGCTTCTTTTGGTCGCATTTTGACTGTGAGCATATTTTTTTTTTTTGGCTTCTATTGATTTTGTTGCCATCTCTGTAGGCTGGCCACGGTTGCTGTGGTTTGTGACAGATGGAAAACATGTTGCAAAGCCTCCAAAAGATTGGTACCCTTCAATACGAGAAGCCAGCAATGATATAGCCTATATAGAAGTAAGTGGGGTTTCACAAAACCGTAAGGAACACCTGATTTTTAGTGTTTCACATCAAGGATTTAGTGGATTATTAACATATTTGAAGCTCCTAATTATAATGTAATTGTGTTTCAAATACATCAAATAATTTTTTTTTATGTTTTTCAAACTCAGTATAAAACCAGCAAAGAAGGAAGCACCATGGGAATCACTGTGTCTCATTCAGCCATGTTGGCTCACTGTCAAGCCCTCACACAAGCCTGCGGCTACACAGAAGGTGAAAAGGACTCTGCATGAGTTACTTAGCTTTTATCAGCCCCTCCATTTTCTTTATTATTCATTCATTACCCTGACATGGATATTTTAGGAAGAGTAGAATAATTTTCCCTAGAGGCGCAGGCTGAAACCAACTTCAGAAATTGTAAATATCAGAAAAATAACATGTAAATAAGCTGCAGACACAAGGCTTTGCTTATGTTCGTTTATCTTATTGATACAGCAAATCAGATTTATTTTGTTCGTTACAGAAACTTGTTTTAATATGCATTATATAATCTATCCCCTCCCTACATAAAAAACAGCTCATATACCCTCTCAGGTGTAATCAGTTTGATAAATGTGGCTTTTCATTTGGTTACATTTCAGTCTGTCAGACCTGGGCCAGCATTGTTGAAAAAGAACAAGAACATAATGTACTTTCTTTTCTCCAGTGTCCCAGTTTTGCTCTAAATAGCTCCTAACTGTACCAGTAGACTCAAGTTGTTCTTCAGATCTGTTTCTAAAACTTAATTTGGATCCTCCGCTCACTTCAGCCTTTTTCTGCTACAAAAATTACTCTGTATTACAGAACGTTTTGTTTGAAACTGTAAATGAGGAATGAAAATTTAAGATTCAATTTAACAAATCTTGTTTACTGTCATCTAAACGAAATCTATTTTCTGATCTATTTGATTTGTAGCTGAGACCATAACAAATGTCCTGGATTTCAAGCGGGAAGCAGGGTTATGGCACGGTGTTCTCACTGTAAGTTGTCTCCAAAATAAAACTAAGAGAGAGCTTATATAGATCTAGGATTATAAATTTCCGAGTCATAGTTTCCAGACTTCAGACAGTCATTAACTATATATCCTGAATATATTGGTAAATAGCTCAAATAAATGAGCAAAAACTGTTTCGTGCACTCCAAAAGAGAGAAGTTATGCTCTCAGTTTGCTGATAGGAGGTTTGATTTACATGAATCTTGTATGAGAGCTTTATCAAAATACAAATTGATTCAAGCTACTAGTCCTGAAAGCCTAAACCATCCCATCTTATAAATAAGTTTCAATCTTGTAAACAAACCAAAAAAAAGTTTGCTTCTCATAATGCACAAACAACACTGATTTGTCTGTCTGGTTTCAGACATGCCATAGATTTTACACACGATACATGACATGCTGTTACATGTCTAGATTCCTACACTGACAACGCAGAAGCAACAAACACATTTTTCCTTCCTAATTAGTATAATTTAGTCATAACCTATTTGTTTATAGTGACATCATGCACAGTAATTGGAAAGCACTTCTGACATATCTTGAAGCTTATCTGATGTTTTTGCCGCTCTCATGTTAGAGCGTCATGAATCGGATGCACGTGATCAGCATTCCTTACTCCCTGATGAAAGTCAACCCCCTGTCCTGGATACAGAAGGTTCACGTGTACAAAGGTAACTTGAATTTTTGCACTAATCACTCAGTTTGTTGCATCTCAAATATATGAAAAAGGATTTCCAGGAGAAGCCACCCTAATTTTGTTCAAACTGTTAGAACAAACTATTTCTTATTGCTTAATAATTAAAAAAATCTTGGCCTTGCTGACATAGTTGGATGGTTAAAGGCATTAATTTGTTTGTCAGTTTTGTCAACCCAGTAGAGGCAGAGAATACGAAGCTCCTGTTGAGACAAAAAAATATTCATCCACCGTGTGTTTCGACCTCTGTCGAGTCACCTTTTGGCATCTTATTCTGACTGTGCTGTCAAATGTCATATCCTGTGATT
>JAOXNZ010000188.1:9913702-9930443 GCA_028566095.1 Kryptolebias brasiliensis | reverse complement strand
TTAAAGAGAAAATAAAATCATACTTATTTAAGAAATTGCTGTTTCAATATTTCCTTAATGCAACAAGAAGTTATAAAAGCAAAAAAAAATACATTTATGAGAAATATTCCAGTACATTATTTAGCATTTGTATACAAATAAACAAAGTGTATAGGCTTCATTTTTCAAATAACTGTTATTTAATTATATTTCTATATCAGTTCTCATTAAGGTTTCATAAATGTGACATTTTATCCTTTAATGAACAAAGTCAGCGGTTACTTTTTATAAAAACGCAGTCAATATAATCATCTAAACTAATAAACATTTCACTTTGGTCAAATAAAAATCTAAACAAGAATTTAAAAAGACCAAAACAGTATTGTGGTCTAACAAAAACTAAAGTATATTAAAGAAATACAAAACAACACTAAACTGAAGTATATAAAAAAAAATTTTAGGAACTTGATTAAAAACATAAAAATGTAAACCAAAACTACAAAACTGTAAAATCTTTGCACAACTGACATTACAATATGAAAGAACCTGAACATTTTCCTTTTACTGACATCACAAAAACAATATTGGTAAATATTTAAAAAGAATAATAAACAATCAGTATGTTCTACAGTGAGCCAAGTGCTCTTTAACAAGTCATAACTGTTTAATATAAAGCAACACCAATTATTTGTACATCAGAAACAAAAATCCGGTGATTTTTCTAGTTTTAGTTTGGAGTTATGTTTCGTGCATTATAAAACACGCTTTGATAGCTACATTTTGATAACAAATCCATACAAAAATTGTATTAGTCTCCAATGGTGAGTCATAAATAAAACAAAAGTTGCGCAAGTTTCATATGAAGTAGTCTTATCATGCTTCTTGTTTGTTTGGTCTCTGAAACGGGTGATCCACAAGTCAGGAAAGAACATATTAATTTTTATTAGTTATAAAAATTACTTTAAAAAAAAAAAAAAAAAAAAAAAAAAGATTGGACAGCCACTTGTCTAATTCACATATTCCTCTATTTTACTGAGCAGCTCAGAGGCCTTGTTCAGTGCTAACATTCCATTTTCTGACCTGAACTGTCCATTAGGAATGTGAGGATAGGGATGGCAATTGGGGTATTGAGTCTTTTTGGCGTCCACTCCCAGTGCCTTCAGATCCTCCACAATTCGAGGCAGGTCTCTCAGCTGAGGGTGGTACTGTGAAACATTTGCTGCAATAGTTGAAATTGAGCTGCTGGGGGAGTGACGCCCATTACGTTTATACTCTGCAGCAAAGAGAGCTTTTGTCACTGCTTGATGGACTTTAAAGAGACACCACTCTGTGCTTTTCCCACCTGTGTCTTTCTGAGCTGCGTTAAGATCGCAGCGAGCCTGTTTATACCAGCGCTGGGCCTCCTCTTTGTTTGGCTTTGGAATATTTGTGTTATGGGTCCAAAAGTTGTAGAAATGGAAACCCCTAAAGAATCTTTCTCGACCTCTTCTGTGATGCCTGGCTTCTTGATCCCAGTGCTGGTAGAAGTCTCTGTAACTTGAGGAGCTGCTGGAATAGGAGGAGTTTTTTGTTGTACTTTTGCCCTTAGTGAGCTCATCAATGCGATTCTGCAAATATTTAAATGCTTCTGTGGCAAGTTGAAGGCAATCGGGATTTTTGTCAGGATGCCATCTAAGGTAGAGTCTCTTGATGCCTTTCCGCCTTTCCTCTTCAGGAAAACTCCAGATCTCATTCAGACATTTGTCGATTTCCCTTTTAGCTTCATCTAAAGAGGTTGGTAGGGAACTTTGTGAGGGTTGGGAAGAATGTGGTAGAGCTCCTACATGTGTCACCAGCTCCATGGAGGATGCGCCTGTCTTCTGATCTACATTTAGCTTCTTTTCCTGTTTAAACTGATGACCAGGTTCACTTGGCTCATCCTCTCTACTCTTTCGTTTTGGTTTCTTTTCTCGTTTAAACTGATATAGGTCAAGATGAGTGACTTCAACTGGCTCATCCTCTCCAATATCTATTTTGTATCTCTTGGACAATCTTCCAGAGTGCTCAGGAAGCTCTTCAACAATAACTGCATGAATGTACTTGTTGTTGATACTGTAGCCAACATATTCCCCCTCTTCAAAGTTATTAAGAAATCCCATGTCTAATGAATCATGCCATTCATCTGGAATGTCTGTCCCAGGATCTGGTGGATTGAGAAACATACTTTCAGTTTCAGCACTGTCACGGATTTGATTCTTAGCCAGAGTTTTCTGAACATCCTGCAGATCATCACACATAAGAAGTTGTCCAAGCACCTGAAGGTGAATTGATTCAATTCTGTGACCTAAAAGAATGTTGATCTCTTTTGTCAAAGTCATGTTAACTTCATTAATTACTTTAGGAGCTATCTCATCATTGTGTTTTAGGTAAAAGGTACAACCTTGTTGTTCTCGTTTGACAAAAACATCAGTTTCTCTGGTAGTTTGGTTTAGCGGCTGTTTTTCCAGCCACAGCATTGTTTCTAAAGTTTCACAGCAGACAATCTGAATGCTGCCAAAAATTTTCTCACACATCTCGTTTTCTTCTTCTTCTGTTATTTGACCCCGAGACTGCTCTCTGAGAAGGCAAATTAATCCGTGTCTGAATGCTCCTGAAGAGAGATGTTTATCAAACCATCCACTAAAGTCACAACCATTTCCAAGTTCACAAAGCTGCATGTGTGGTTCCACCATTTTCTCCTCGGTGATGTGAGACAACATTTTAGGTTGACATTTCTGAGGCAACAGCTGCACCAGTCGATGATGCTCATATATGTCTTTGCCCAAATGACATTTACTGAGTTTCTCAAGCAACAGGAACTTATCCTCCAGAGCTTCTTCCAACCTTTTAGTCTCAAACACTGTGTCATTGTAGTAGAGTGAACATGATGGGTACAACTTTCCATCTACTGCAGGAAGATACAAAGTTTGAACATCAGCAGTGAAGACCTGGTTTTCTTGAGTTTTGATTAAGTGAAACAACTGTTGAACTGCGTGTTTCACAGTCTTTTGTTGGTTTGCATTCAGTTGTTGTTTATCACAGGAATCTTGATAAACAGCTGCCAGGACATTAAAATAATGCACTGCAGTGGCTTCCTTCTTTACACCAATCTTCTTGAAGAACTCTGCATACAAGGCATCTTCTGAGGAAATTTTGAACAAATATGGTCTGAACTCAAGCTCATTATTAAGTGAAAGACACACATCATCAGCTTTACAAAGAGCTGTGTCTTTTTCAACCAAGACAACAGGAAGACCAGCCAGTTTCTTTTCATCAAAGCTATTAGCTTGCAGGTAGGCATAAGCACGTCGAAACACTCTGGCACGTGTTTTGATCAGCTGCTCAGTTTCACAGGGTGACTGACAGATGTTTCTCATGTTGATGAGCACATATTGTGAGGGTGGTTGTTCATGAGCTCCTGCATTTTTCATCATTTGTTTAAGATTCTGAGAGAAATGAACTGGTAGATGTATAATTGGCATTGAAGACCAAATCAACTCCTGATGGTTAGGCTCTCCCTCGATCAAAGATCCTCTGATTTGAACAGTAGTGTTCGGTGCAGCATTTTGTTGGTGGTAGCTGCAAAGGTCTTTTTTAATCTTAACTGGAAAAATGAACTTGATGTCAGCAATGCTCCTTAGCAAGCTTTCATTTTTTTCATTGATCACTTTCCTCAAAGCTTCTCTGAAAAGCAATTCTGATTTCTTTTGCATCTCATCAACTTTCCTGTTTCCTTTTGCCTCTGATTCTAGTTGGGTTGCAAAATTGATCATTTCATCTGTTGACACATCATGTTTCATTCCAAGTTCTCTGACTAGCACTCTTGCTTCTGTTCGTCTGTTTGGACTTTCTGCACACAAGTCCGTCCAAAATTTCTCTGGCACAAATTTTTCTTGGGGCACCATTTTCTTGTAAAGCTCAACTTGATCATCGAAAAAGTATGATGCCATCTCCAGTCTACCTTGACAACTGTGAATCAATTTCACTGACTTCATTGTTGAGATGACATTGTCTTTGTACTGTGAAAACTCATAGTTATGTTGTAGGATCAGTAACAGCTTGAGGCAGTCAAGAGTTTCCTTCTCTGTGAGCCTGTGTACAGCAGGCAAAATGAACTTCAAGAAATACTCCAAATCATTCAGGATTTTAATGTTTAACAATTCTGAAAGATTACAGTTTTCTGAGTTGAATTTGAGAAAAAGGCTGTTGCTGCTGGACAGGGTGAATAAATCTGGAAATGTCACTGAATAAAGGCTGTTGAGGACAAATATTTCTATATGTCCGTCAATCTGTACTCGTTTGCCAAGTGTTGTTTCAAATATTGGTAAGGACCTAAGCTTCCTCTCAAAATCTTGACGGTTTTCACGCTTGGATACTCCAGACTGCAGGAAGTTTTGAAATTCTTTCATATCATCATTTGAAAGGTGTGAAAACTCTAAGTGGTTGATGTTGCAGACCTGGTTCAACACTGCACTTCTGTCATTCACATTCATTAGTTCAGTGTGTAGTCCTGGAGATCGATGTAAGCATGCTTTTGAAAAGAATGCATTATCAAGCTTCATAAGACCAAGCTTGAACAGGATATTTGATATGTCCTTTTCTGATGCAACTGGAATGACACTTGACATTTCTTTCATTGTTTGTAGGAAGTGCTTGTTGTTTAATTTTGGACACACAACAGGAAGAATGCTGCAGTCACTGAAAAGCTTCCTCACATTACTCATCGTCAGACTTTCTTCACCAGCACTAGATGTTTCCGGTGGAATTTCACTTGTAATGAACCTCCAAAGTAATTCCAACCACTTCAGCACAGTTTCATTTGGGACATGAAGGCCACTATCTGGGTCAACTTCACAGCTCTGAAGAAGATGTTGAATTATTGGTTTCAGGTATTCCCTCGCACTGGAAAGTGTCACCTTCTTAACAAAGTTCAAATTTTGCAGAAGATCAATGTGATCTACATAAATGTTATGATCTGCAAATCTTTCTTCATAACCAAAGAAAAGATTTTCATATTTTGAAATCAACTTTGGAGATTCAGAGTTAAATGGTTTCAAAATCTTATCTTTTGTGAGAAGAAGTGGAAGTCCATTCAGCAAAGTGGCCTCATTCTCTGTATTTTTTGTCAACTGTGGATCATTCAAACAAAAGTTCAGGAGTTCTGAACATCTTTTTTCATCTCTGATCAGAGTAGCAGTTACAGGCAAAGGTAAATCCTCATCTGTTTGTGTTGGATCGCTGATAGGTTTTTCTTGCAGGAAAGAACGCACAGAGGCAGGAGTGACATTTTTCACTTTAACTCCAGCAGATGTAAATGCACTCCAAATCTCACACATGTTTGCAAAGGCAGGAACCAGTTTCATTCCAATGTCTTCCAAAATGCAATTGACCTTTTCACGTGCTGTGTCTGTCAAGTAAAGTGCCTGAATTGTTTCTGTTTCACTGAGGTTACACCAGACAAAGGAGTACTTTTTAAATTCTCGACCTGCAAGCTTGTAGGTTGAGCTTCTCAGCACTGGGATCACATCCAGACCCTTTTCTTCAATTGACCTATATACCTCCTGTATCATTTCATGCCACTCTGGAACAACATTTTTGGACATAATTGGCCAAAAACACAAGTATGAAGTCCTGAAATGTAATTCAATACTTGCAAGGGAGCCTGTTTTGACTTCCATTCTTTGTCTGATGCAATTTAAGAGATCTGCATACAGCGGAGCAATGATATTTTGTTTCAAAGCCTCATTCCAGTTCAATTTCATACTTTGACCATCTTCCTTCCAAAGAGATTTTCTGGCAGAGTCAACCTCAAAGTTTCCATTAACATGTACTGGTAGCCCAGTTTTCCCAGGCAAAGGGAGTGAACAGAAAGCTGCACCTTCAAAATCCATTTTGCTGGAGTCCTTTGTGCTCTGACATACAGCAACTGCCCCCTGTGGAAGTTTGTCTGCAAGTTTTATTTCATCGTTGTCTTTAAATGAACCAAACTGTTCAGCAATAATCCAGTCACTTTGTCTTTTTTCTGAGGTGGAAATAGTGGTTCTATAGAAAACCTTGTGAGGGGTTACTGGATTCTCTGATTGTTGTGCATTTTGTAGTTGTTTTGAAAAGGCATGTTTTATTTCTCCACTTTTGTTGTGCAGATGTTTTTCAACAACAAAGATGGTCTTGAGTTCCCCTGATTTGTCATTGATTTCATGGAGTTTTATTTTGCAGATGTTTTTCAGGAACAGAATTAGTCCCTCTGGATCTTCAAACAGGGCAGAGCAAAGTTCCTTCATGTCATGATCAGTGACTTCTTGTTGTGATATTTTGGAGCTGTTTGCGCCAGTACTTGTCCTCAGGGGTAATCTGAACATTGTTCCCTCTTTCAGAGAAAATTTGTCTGGAAGAAAAGACTTGTAGACATCTATGTACATCTCCTTTAATGTGTCAGCTAGATTGTAGCCAATGCCAGCTTTTGGTTTGTCTGAATGAATTTCAATGTATTTTCGATTGGGATCAGAAATGCAAAGTAATTCATCTCCACTGAGGATGGAGGGACAGTCAGTCAGGTGGTAAACTGAATTGAATCCAACTCCGTATCTACCTATCTTCCCAACTAATTGTTGCTTTCCTCCTTCTCCCAGCTGTTGGATGCCTTTCAAATCATCATTTGAAAACACTTTGTTGTTGAACACACAAAGGGCTGGACCCTGCAGGTTGTTCCATCTCTTCCCAAATGTTTTCTCTTTGCCATGCTGTCGTTTGTCCCAGACAAAATGTATTTCTGTTGCCTCAGCATCATCAGCATTTTGGATTAGCTCTTTAAGGATATCCTTCTTTGATGGGTAAGCTGAAATGATGTTTTTAATGCGAACAGTTAGCTGTTCATGCTGTTCAAAGTCAAAAGAAAATGGTGATATTTCACTTGTATGGTTTTCCAGAGTATGATGCCTGGTTGTTTTGATTCCAAAGTAGCAAGCCATATTACGTGGGATATTTTCATGACACAAAATGATACCTGAAGCTACTGGCATCCATGGACTGTCATTGTAAAACAGTTCGCTGGCAGGCTGTAAAACCCTGTGCTCATTTGGTATCAGACAGTCATCAGTTGTTCTTTCTTTTGCCTCAAATATCCCTTTGCTTAAAATTGTGAGGCAAATTGATAAATCATTTTCTGGCAGTGGTTTGTTTCCATGTTTAGATTGAAGTTTCTGAAGTACAGTGTGGAACTGAGAGACAGTGAATTTCTTTCCAACACCCACAGTCTCCCAGAGGTTTCTGAAACTAGTGAAGGCAGGTGGAAGAACTTGAAGATAAGGTTTTGCTTCAAACTGCTCCTCTTCTGCTACACTGTTGATGTTTACAAATGTATTGCCAATGAGGATAAATGGGAATGAATTTGCTCTCTGTGAAATTGAAGTGGTATTTTTACATCCACTGATCCACTGATCCAGAAATTTATAGCACTCATATGCTACTTTGTGAAGCATAGATGTGTCAGTTGATTGTGACTTCCTACATGCTTCTTGAAGCTGCTGAAGAACCGTCTCTGGCTCTGGACTGGTTTGAACACCCAAATGTTCTAGGACTGGATCATTGTTGTGTATTTTCAGACCACTGTGATCCAGAACTGGATGTGTCATGTTCACAAGCAAGGAGAATCTGTCACTGAAAACATCTGTGGGCCTTTCAAGGGATGCATTCCTTTCCATTTTGATATCGCCTGAAGAAAATGCTGGAAGAAATGGAGTCATCCTCAGTGTTTTCCAGTGGGCAGAGTCTTTGTCATCCATGTGATTCTTCAGAAGTTCAAGAAGGCACTTCAAATGCTGATATGCTTTCTTTTTGTCAAAACTCCAGATTTTAGTTATTGTGCATGCTTTCTGTGTGATATCTTCCAATGGGAGATGATCATTGGCCATTCCAAGTTCCAGCAAGCGCTGAATTCTTTTGGGGGAACAAAAGTCCCTTTTGGTTCCACCAAGTAAGCGTCCCTCTTCTGGTTGAAAAAGACAGGCCACTCTCCCTGTTGGATTGACAAGTTTCTTGATATACTGGAGCTTTCCATCTGTTGTGGGTATGCAAGGATAGCAGGCCAGAATATTGTCAATTTCTTTCATATTAAGGTCAATAGCATGTAGCACAAGAGTGTCTCTACTCTTAGGGTCCATTTTATCGATGTATTTAAACACAGTTTCTTGATAAAACGTTTCCCAGTTCCATGTCCTGTTTTGTAAATCCTTTTCCAGGCCAGCCTGTTTAAAACTATTTCTCAACCACAGTGGAAGAGGAACAAAACAGTTGTGTGGTTTTGCATATTTTTTACACATCTCAGCTGCAAGTGCGCCAATGTCTGCGTTTTCTTCAATGCTCTCATGTAGAAATATTGCATTGTTCATTGAGCACCAGTGTTCTCCATCACTAAAGAGCTCTAGGTCAATGGAGGGTTGAGCAATGACAGAGTAAAAAGCATCCACCAAAGGCTTAAATGTATCAGTCACTTTCTCTGCCTTTGGCCAAAAGGTGTGATAACTGTAAGTCTCCAGTTGGCTCTTTTCAGACATTTCCTTTAGTGTCAAAAGCGCAGTAACATATGCTGTCATTACAGGATCCCGAAGAAGAGCCTTGTTCCACTCATGTTTCACTCCACTTTCCCACAGACCTTTCCTGTTGCTCATCACAGCAAATTTACCATTTACATTTACTGGGAGACCTGTGTGGATGGGAAGAGGAAGGAAGCAAAATGCCTGTCCAACAAGATCTGTTTGTAGTGGGGAGAATTTTCCATTTTCTGGACTTCTCTTCAAAGGCACAGCAATCCCTCCAATGGGCAAAGAGAATGTGGCTTTCTTTTGTGCTTGAAGTACCATTTTCAAAGACTGATCTGTCCCAAAGCAGTTGTAAACAAGCCAGTATTGTTGTTCAGTTTTGCCACAATGCTGGATGGATACTTCAACAATGTAGATTGTGCAGCACTCAATTATTTCATTGCATTTAATGTCAAGTTTCATCAGTGATTTCTCAGCTTGATGTTGCATGGATTTCAAGTCTTCATTTGCAATCGGCACAGTATTCACATCAGTTTTGGAAATAGTCATGATGGTTTTCATGTCTTCATGTCTTAGTGGAGCTGATACATTGTTTGAGATACTTTGTAAAGACAATGTATTGATGTTCTTGAGAAAAAGCAGATGAGTTTGTGAATCTTTTGTGAAGTTCTGCAGCAAGGTATTGATATCATGTTTGTGATACACTTTTGTGCTTATTTCTGACTTGACAGCCTCTTCTTCATTTCGAAAAGGTAGTTTGATCAGGGTGCCAGTAAAAGGTTCTGGAGGACTTTTTCTGTTGAAATTACAGTCAAAAATGCCTTCATATGGTCCAAATTGTCCTGGAAAACAACTAAAAAGTCTCTTTTGAGAGAGGTCCAGCTTGATTCCAGGATTTGTGCTTTGATGGATGTGCCTCTTAAGGTGAGTCACATTTGGATCAAGTATGACAAGTTTGCTGCCACTGAGGATGGAGGGAACATCTGTCACATGATACACTGTATTGAATCCAAGTCCAAACTTTCCAATCTTTTCCACTTTGTTTTCCTTTGATGCAGAGCCAACTCTGACAATATTATTCCAATCCTCCTCTGTGAATTGTTCATTATTAAAGGACCAAAGACATGGTCCCTGACAAAGGGCCATGTCAGGATCAATGAGACTTTCAGGGGGATCTTTGTGGACTCTAAAATCAACCAAGAATTTACAGGCATCAGCTCCAGCATCTTCTGCATTCTGAATGAGCTCTTTGAAGATGTCACCATCCTCATCATACTCTTTAAGAATGTTTTTAATCCTTGTAGTTATTGGCTCAAATTGTCCAAACTGTTCAAGTCCCACTAACTCTGGAGCAAGGATGTAGTTACTGAGGAATCTTATTTGCAACCATTCAGCTGTTGCTATTGGGATTTCCTCATGCAAGACATTCATTTTCTCTTGACTAAATTGAAGCTCATTTAGTCTGTTTTTGCCTACATCACAATAGAGTGCTTCTGACTTTGCTTTAAGTGTACATTTTTCATCCTCTATGATGACTGGCACTGGGATGTCATCCTGAACTGTCTGTTTTTTTCTCCACAGCCAGTTCAGAATCTCTATGGACACTTTTACCTCAGCTGGACTTGCAAATGGCTGTTGCCTTGCTTCAGTGTTTTTCTTAATCAAATGAAGAATGTCAACAATTTCATCATTTGAAAGTGACTTTCTCAGACCAAACTTCAGGAGCAGCTGCTTGTATGACAGAAATTCATTTGGCACCTTCACAATGAATGAGCTCAGATCTAAATCAGGTGGGTAGTCAAGAACCAGGGCTTGAGGTGAAACAAACTGGTTGTGGGCCCACAGCCAACATGGCTCCCTGTTCATCAACGTTGCAAATGAAGACATGTTTTCTTGCATGTGTCTGTAAATGCTATGTAACTCTGTTTTGAAATCTGCATTTTTATCAGGATCAATCATTTTCTGTGCTTTTGATTTCAGCACTGACAAGTTCTCAATTACTTTCTCAGGAGGAGGCAGACGTTTGAGACCAAGCCTGGTGCTTACTTTGTCACTCAGCCTCCCCATCAGAGGCATTACATGTCCAACTATGTCCTCATACATAGTATGTCTTATTTCATCTGGGCTGTAGAAACAATTTTTCTGAGATTCATCAAAAATCTGCTTTTTGTCAGTGTCAGGTTGATCACATGAGACCCATTTTATCATCTTAAGCTGATTAAGCTGCAAATCTGAAAATTTTGACAGAAGATCATTAGCGTCCAACATTTCCAAGAGAACCTGAGCTCTTTTGAAAGCCTCAGTTTTAGAGTTCACATGAAGTTTTTCAATCTGTGTTGTGGCATACAAGAAATGTTCTGGTGTCACATCTGACTCTTTGCTCATCAATCCAAGATTTCTTAAGCTTTCCAGCATCTGTAGTGTTTCAGTGTACACTGGTGAGGGAAATGAGTCTGACTCAAAGATGATTTTAAAGGTTTTAATTCTTGGATCAAAAAAGCTTGAAGTCTTTTTGAGCTCTCCACTGACTTTAATAAATCTCAGGTCCCGACATCTGCATTTAAGGGATTGGTTTTGAGAGAAAAGGATGTTACCATGCTGTAAAATCCAAGTCATTATTTTCTCAGTTTCTTCATTACTGCAGGTACCTTTCTCAATGCAATTAATAAGGACAATGGCTGCTTCTGCTGGGCTCAAGAGATTAACTTTCAGCAGCTGTAACAGTCTGCGATCAGCCTCAGTAGCACACTGGATAACTGAATCAGGAATGGGCAGCTCTGTGGGGACAATTGGGCAAGACATTAGGACCAATGCCTGTTTCAACTGAGCTCCAACACAGGAACCTTTCATAGTGTGAAACAATGGCAATGTTAAGAGGAAATCTTTCTCTCTTCCTGAGATATGATTCAGATGGGACAGATAGTCTTTTAGTTCTTCTCGTGCTGTGTGAGACTCAGACTTTATGACTCTGATGAGATGCTGAGAGTCTAAATTCATAAGCACCTTCAGGACACTTATTGGAGATGGACTCAGGACATAAGTTTCAAGGTCTTCGTGCTTGAGCCACTCATTTCCTGTCACCACTGTGCCACCAACTTTGGAAACCAGCTGAGCTATTGGTTCTGGCAAACAACTCTGCCTACTTTTCTGGAAAATCAAGGTAGTTTGTCTTTTTAGTTTTGCCAGTAAAACAGGTTGACCGTAAGACAGGGGACTGACAGGTATCAGAGGTAGTTCAGTGAAACGACTTAACTCATTGAAGTGAGAGCTGAGAAACTTCCAGAATTCTTGGAGCCAATCTAATGGTGGCTGGTGACTGTTGCTGATGTCCCATGTAACGAGTGCTGACCCCGCCTGCTTCCAGCTCTGTGGCAAATACCTTCTTGTGTATTCAACCACGTAGTCAGCATTAACATTGATGACTCTGAATAAATCTGAGAAGCAAATACATAATAAAATGTTAGACCAATTGTTTGTGTCGAAACATGCACACAGGAACATATTTGTAAATATTTTGTTTTTAAAGGTAACCCAACATACTTTGTCTGGCCAGTTCTTTCAGGTGGGTTCTGCAAGCTGAACTCAGGTCATGTGGAATGAAGAGGTGCTTGCAGTAGGGCATCAAGACTCTGGAAAAAATATCAATTTGTTAATTCATTCATTCAACCAATATCCGTCAGGGGATCAAAAAGGTAACTTTCTCTTCTATTCTGTTGTGCACATAATGCATGTAATAAAAAAATTATGACAAGACAGAAATTATTTTACACTCAAAATCCAATTCAGCAGAAATGTAGCAATAGCTACTGTTAAAAAACTGAAGTGGGCGAGTCAGTTAATTGTGTTTCTGACAAAAAAAACAACAACTAAAACCTTAAAAACATTTGGTGTCAATTTCAAGAGACGTTCAGTATACCTTAGGCTAATCACCAGTTTATGATTGATGAAAATCCATGTACACTCACACCTACCTTGGAAAGTCATTGTTGTCAATTAAAGCCGTGTCCTCCTCTCTGTCAGTGAAAGCTCTGAAAGAACCATCACTGAGTGGAAGTAGCTGAAGACCCTTCAGTTCTTTATATTTTCCATCGTTCAATATGTACTCCAAAAGACAGAGTTTGTCTTCCTTACTGATGTTAGCCACACCGGTCCTGTGGAGAATGTCTCTGAGGAAGGTTGGAGTCACATGTTTTGGGCTAGTGTGAGGATAGGCCTCAATGGCTCTAACAACTCTAGCTGGTAAAGAAACAAGGTTTACCCCTGAGGAAACCAAAGTCCTTTTAATGGCAGTCAGTATGTCGGTGCTTGTTGGACCATTACAGGGTAGCACAGCTTCTGATGAAGGAATAAACTTTCTTTCATCTTTGGCAAGAGAGAGGACAGCCATGTTCTGTCTGAATAAGTGATGAAAAACATTCAGAGCAACATCATGCCATTTGTCTTTGTGCTGCATCTGAGCAATATCAGGCCACAGACTGTACACAGACGAGATGGGGAGAAAAGACTGTTGACAAAGGTGGATGGCATTTTGAATGATCATTACATATGCTTGTGGGAGCACCTCCTTTACCAGGAGTTCATTCCACAAAGCATGTTCGTCATGTTTCTGGTCTTCTTCTTGCCACTTGATGTGTCTTCTGTTGTCTGTGAGGCCAAAGCAGGCGTTGACACAAACTGGGAGACCTGTCTTATTAGACTCATTGTTTGGGAGGGGAAGAAAGCAGCTCAGTCTACCCTCACTGCAGTCTCTGTCCTCATCAATGGGGAATGCCAAGTCAACTCGAGGTAGAAAACTCAACTTTTTTGCAAGGGTGTCAAGTTTTTCTACATTACCCTCCTTCATGGTGCATGTTGTGACAAGCCATTTTGTTTCTTTGGGTTTTTTTGAATTGAGGGTTATCAGTTTGAACTTTGTCAAACCCTCAATGACTGAGTCATCATCTGACTTCGAAGAGACCTCTGTGGGAATTGACGATTTGACTTCAAGTCTGGTGTTAACAGTGCCATCAACATTAATATGTATCAAGGACACAGAGCTCACACTTTTCAAGAAGAGGAGGCTCAAGTCTGCATCTGCAATGAAGCTATCAAACAGCTCCACCACCTTATCTGAATCATACAGATTATCTGAAATTTCTGATGTCACATTGCGCAAGGGGAATCTGAAGATTGTTCCAGGAAAGTACTGATCCTCCAGGACTTCTGGCCACTCTTGTTGCCCTACAACTGAAACTATGTCTCGATAGGGTTGAAACTGATCCTGCATTGTCATCAGAGCTTCTTGGTGCTCAGCATCATCCAAAGACCACCGAAACCCTCCTTCTCTTTCTCCAAATATCTTTTCTTGGGGGTCCATCAAGGCAAGGTGCCCTGAGCTGAATATGCTTGGCACATCTGTGGGTAAAAAGAAACATTCTTTCTAATAAGTTCTTCTAGTTAGACTTCTAAAACTATATAAAAAAAAATCATACAATTAAGAAGAAGTACTGCAACAATACAGAAGTTTTACCAGTTATGTGATAAACAGAATTGAAGCCAATTCCAAATCTCCCAATTTTGTTTGGGTCATTGGCTTTGCCACTTCTTCCCGCTTTTTGAATTCTTTCCCAGTCTTCGTCAGTAAACACTGCGTTGTTGTAGGCGTAGAGAGCAGGACCTTTGAACAAAAACAGTTACTAATATAAGTGCTGTGTTTGTATGTGTTATTTGTGTATTCATTGGAACTGCTTTTCTTGAATTCCCAGCTTGACTTGAAGAAAACAAAGCTACTTTTCTTTGAGGTCGTAAACATAGAATCGACACACAATTTCACCAACAGTGGTTCAATAGCACTAAAACTGCAGGTGACTGTTAATATGTAAATATTGACTTATAAAACCATGACAAATCTGTTACAAACAAGTGGAACTTTAACATAAATACCTTGGTATTTTTCCAGCTTATTAGTCCAAAGACTCTTAGTCCCATAGCTCCTCTCATCATGGATGAAAAGCACTTCTGTGGCTTTAGCATCATCTGCATTTTGAATCAGTTCCTGTTGATAAAAACGACAATTTTAAAGTAAGCTTTGCACAATAAGATAACTTAATAGATGAGTCAGTGTTGTGACTGCACATAATAGAAAAATGGTCCGAAAACCATATTTAAATTGCATTTATTGGCTCTTTATTAGTAGCAGTCAGTCTTCCTAATTATTTGTTTCATTAAATCTACTAAAAATGCCAAAGAGACTACAGTTAGACAAAGAAAATTTTTTGTACCAGGAGGGAGATTACCAAAGAGCTATAAGCCAAATTTCTACATGTCTTTAAAACATTTGAAGAAAGTGAGCAAGAAGAGGAGCGAAGAATAAGTGGCAGAGGTAGAGCAAATGAACAGTGTCTGAAAGGGATCTCCTCAAGAAATAATAAAAGATTTACCCAAGATCCTGACATACAATCTGAAAAATCATTCTTTAGTTAATATGCCAAGCCTCTGGCCTGCTTGCCAGTTCAGTTTCATTCCGAGAGAGAAGTATTATAGAAAGTAAATATTACTACCAGAATTTGAGTATACCAACCTTCAAAATCTGTCCACCGTCTGGATATCGCCGCAGAATGTCTTTCAAGTAGTCAATGAATGGTGGGGCTGTAGCCCCAAAGGCAGTCCTAAACAAAACAACAGTAAGAAATTAAAACCAAAATTCAAATTAACATGGATGATTAAGCAGTACCAGAGCTATTTGTTTAAGGGTTAGGGCTGTGACTCTCACAACTTGATAGAGATTTCTGGAACCATGTTGAGTGTGAAATATTGCATGTTTTTCCTCTTTCTGTTTGAGTAGGTACGAGGCTGTTTGGTTTGTTTTGCTCCTTGCTGACTTATTTCATATTAAACTTTTTAACAGCTAGTGAAACCTAAAGCGATGGATCTTTTTTTAATTCCTAATGATTAATTTGTAGCCTACAATTGACCTCCCTCTGTTGTACTCTAGGATATGAAGCATTTAACAACAAAAAACCCTCTCTTGTTGATTAATTCATATTCTGTTATATTTTATTCATTAAGTTTCAAAATCTAAGACATGCCTGTTTTTGTGGCCCATTTATGAGTTAATTATCTGGCATTTTAAAAGCTAGTTTTGATTTCAAGTCCTGTTTAATACTCTTTAGCGCAACTGGTAACCTGTGATATAAATATTTAAAGTAGAAGACAGCATGTGTTACAGAATTTTCTATTTTATTCTCAGTTTTGCTATTATTTTTATTGATTGTAGTGAATTTAGTATGATAAATTATTTTCTAAATGATGGTACACAATAGTTTGTTTCATTAAAAGGGTGTCATGAAAAATGCCTAATAACACTCTGTCTCAGACAGACGATAATACCAGTTGATCTGTTTTTGGCCACTTGTTAAACAGAGTTTAAACTGCAGAAATGATATGACAGAAACTGTGACTTTTTAAAAACTGTGGCATACTTTGAAACAAGAAACTGGCCCATGCCTAAATAACATAATTTTGTTTAATAAAGAATCAAAAGCAACTTTATAAATTACCAAACATCGTTCTAGTATTGAATTCAATAAAGTATTGATGTATCAATCATGAAATTTAACAGACTGATCAACATTTAGGGAAAAAAAAGATGGTTAGATGAGGCAAACAAAATGCAAAAATTCTGTCTAATATTTGTTTCTCTTACCAATCTATCATTCTTTGAAATGTTTGACAATTTGTTGCTGATTTAGATAATAGTAAACATGTGTATACACAACATTAAAATTCTCTGAAATAGGATTTTTAGTACAGTTGAAAAAAAAAAAAGTTGAATTTGATAAGTTCTTTTCCTAAAAAGAGGTGCAACATTTTCACATATTGTAACATAATGATCCTTCACTTAGAAAAGGGGAAGAGGTGGTGCAACTCACCGAGCTTTATTCATCGTCTTCCCACTCATCCCTCCTGGGCTGGATACTGGAACACAATAAGAATATTGTAGCATACTGTGGTGTAAACGCTTTGTGTTGACATAAACTTCAAAATTACTCAAAGTAGTTCCTGACAACAACCGAGGTAACACCAGCAGAGATTTTTTTTTTATAAGTCACATTCTGAATACTTAGGTGGGACTGAATATTTCATCAATATTTAAGCACTTTTTCTCACTTTTCTTTATAAAGCTGATAACCAGACGTTTACCAATTAATGTGCATGCTGCTTTATAA
>JAOXNZ010000188.1:9892406-9906232 GCA_028566095.1 Kryptolebias brasiliensis | reverse complement strand
TTTAGTGATCTTAAAAATAATTGATATATTCTGGACAAAGCTGAGATTTTTACTTTTTCATAGTAACTGAAACATTATTTTAAGTCTCTTCATAGCTAGAAAAAGTCCTATCAAATTAAAAGCATATTCAAATTAATGGTACAAATTAATGATCTGCAGTCAGCCATGCCTGAGTATCCTTCATTAATTACCAAGTAGGAAAATGAAGATGCAGCAGCAGCTGCTACAACCAGCTTACTGTAGCGCACAATTTAGGTTTTGTTTAACCAAGAATGCTCTTCTATATGTTTTTATTTTTAAGCGTACACATTCTTCTAAGGGTTGTTAAATATATGTTTATTAAAGTTAAGAAATTCTTGTTATAGTTTGTGAAATTAAACACATATTGACCAAAAATAAATAAAGAAAAATCGGTGCTGTATATCGGCTGCCCTGAAATCTAAAGATTGGCACAGAAAAACTCATCAGTTGACCTCTAATATTAGCCATGTCATACACACTGTCCATCCTTCACCTGGCTCCACACTGCTGAAGGTTTAACTCAAAACCAGCATGTGTGACAGAATCCACAGGTCCGGTTTAATTGTCTTTTCACAAATATTTTTCCTCGACCTTAACGGAAAATGTCACAAGGTTAACAGCAGAGCCACAAGAATTTGACCACACTTACAGCAAAGGATTTTCTTCAAACAGTACATTAAATGCTACAAATAACTGTGCTTATCACATTCTTTCATAAAGTCTAAATGTAATAACCCAAACAAAATAAAATAAAATAAAATATTGTCACAAGCTGCTCACACTCAGCCTCTTGTCTTCGTATTCCCTTCCAGGAAACAAAATGATGAAAATAAGTGTGTTGCTTTGAGTGCAGCAGGTACTGTAGGACAGAAATATCTTCTTGACCTTCAAAAAGAATGGTTTAGTGTTTCATATCCTACAGGAGATAATGAAAGAAGCGCTGAAGTTTCTTCTCTTAGCGCTTTAAAGAATTCAAACTGCTCTTATCATGGTGGCCACTTAAGACTATGGGGACTTTCTAAAACTATTATTCAACCACATCCCAAACTACCCCGTCAGCATTCCTGTCATGATTACCACCGAGGGCTGAGCCAGCTGAGCGCAGAACAGGCTGATGATCCCGGTCCCGCAGCCCAGGTCCATCACCACCTTGTTCTTCAGGGAAGCGCTGTTGCTGAGGACAACCTGCCGGTACGTCTCAGTGCGGCTCCTGTCTGACAGCATCTCCAGGTGAAGCCTCTGTGTCACGAGACATGATCAAATAAGACACAAACCCTGTGGTTGAAGGGTCCCCTTAGAGTCATTAAGGCATAACATGTAAAAAGAAAGGGTTATGATATTATTAAATGATCCTGAAAATAAATTTAATCTGTGATAAATTGGGTTCTTAATCAGACTAAAGAACTAAAAGTCACGCTGCTCAGACTGTGGGTGCAGTTTCAAGTTCCTGATTGACAAAGACTGCAGACGAATGAAAAACATTATAAAACAAACTGATTATTGTATAAAATAACTATGAAATCAAAACAGACACAAAAATCCCCTATTGCAAGTAGATAAAGCTATTGTTTAATCTGTGTAGCAGAAGGTGATTTGGAAGCAACAAAGCACAGGGGCATCAGGGTTGTTTTATCGAATATGTTAATCTGGTCACTTTGGCTCATTGATCCTTTATCTGACTGAAGTTTGTGCAAATTAAAATCTACAACCTTGACTTTGGTTCTGAAATATCAGCAGCCTAACTGTGCTGTATACTGATAAATCCATGATGTTTTCTATGGATTTGAGGTAATAGATCCATTATAACCCATTTTATCTACGCCCTTTGAATTTTTTTTTTTTGTCTTGGATCTATAAAGGTGTTCAAGCAAAATACTACCAAATGTATTTTATATAGCAGACAGTACTGCCTACAGAGTAAACACATAATTCTAATAAAGGTTGGGAACATTTATAAAGGACTGAAGACACTGATGCAAACCTTTTAACAACCTTGAACTGTGAACCTTGGTGCAAACGTGCCAATAGTTTACTGCAGATTTGTTGATATAAAATGTACACAAACACTGACGGTAAGGGGAGGAAATTTACTCAAATTAATCTGTTACGACAGCAATTAGCTGATTGCTGTTAAGGGGATTGATTACACCTCGTAGAGTTTGAGTTGCATCAGCAGCTGTGACTTTCAAAGTCATTCTTGAGAAATTTCTTTAATGGCATTATGGTATTTCCAAGAAGCCTGTGCTGTCACAAAGGGTTGACCTGTTTCTTATCGTTTTGCTCTTAAAAAGTCAAAAGCGGGTGAAGAATGGACCGCACAGACACAATGCAGCATCAAGTGTTTCTATACAATGTTTTGAACGTTCAGTAGCATTCACCTGCCAAATAAAATCGCCCCAGACCAAGCTGTTACCATAATAAAGTATATTAAGGAAGACATAACTCAAGTGTGGCAGCTTAGAGCTAAAACCTCTATATGGTTACTTTCTGTGTGTATCTGTTAAAACAGTTACGATTTAGTTCACAACATTTCTTTCAAAGGCCTCAGAAAGGATTTGTTAACTAAAGGTGTCCAAATGAACTTTATTCAAAACACAACCTGATTTGTTTTCATATTTTCTCTCAGTTGGTGCTTTATAATCAGCTGCTGCAGCTTTTATGTTTACTTATGGGTTTTTCCTGGGCTAAAAAAAACTTTGACAAAAATAAAAGATGTCCATATGAATGGATCACCATGTTTTAAGTCTGAATGGTTGCCTTAAAGCCACCAAACTGACTTAAATCTTTTATGGCACAGAGGTAAGTGTCAGCAAAAGATAAAGATAAGGGTTGTATGTGTCTAACCAGTGTCCCATAGCTGCCGAAGTATTCTTCATCCTGCCAAGGGTCCTCTGAAGAGTTGTCCTCCCCCTCAGCAGAGTCCTGGCGCAGATAGCTGGCAGGAACATAACCTTTGACCCCCCGCAGTTCTGCCCACCACCAATCAGCTGAAGGCTTGGAGAAGACAAGCAGCTTGTCCCTCGAGCTGAAACTGAGCTGTGAGACAATAGCAGTGAATCTGGTGTTAAATAATGCCAGCTTTGTTCCCAAGTGTACAGATGAAGTTCCTCTAACCTGCTCAGAGCCGCTTCCAGAGAAATCACACAAGGCAACAAACTCTTCAGGGGACGCGTCGTCATCGTCCTCTTTGTCTGCCTGCATGGTTCAAACACGCTTTCTAAACACACAATTTGATTTTGTCCTGACAAAAATATCCTCACCCCACTTTAACCACTAGCAAGAGCATTGTTACTTTGTTTCTACAGGGAAACAAGCGGCAAAACTCTGCAGAGCGGATCACACACTTCCTGTTTTGACTTTGGCGCCTTCACGGCTGTCGGAAATTTCAAAACTCCTACGTGACTCTGTAGTAAATAAACGCAATAAGCATTATTTTTAATTTTACTAGAAACCAGTCTGTGGAAGCCCACACTTGGATTAAAAAAAGAAAACAAACTAAGTTATATTATCACAAAAATATGACTGAACATCTCTTAATAATGACATAATTTCAAGATGTCTCGTTTTTATGTATGGCACTGAGGAAAAAAGTTTAAATTCTTAAATTGCTTTGCCATCTCAATCTGTTTTCTACATGTATTTTAACATCACAATCCTACATAGGACCTACTTTTTAACCTACTTAGCTAATAGCCAACGTTTCTTTATTTCAGTGCACTGAAAAAAAATCAAATATTCTGATGAAAAAGTAAAAAAAAACATTTCACACGATGATTCCTCTATTTACACAACTTAATATTTTTTCAATAACACTTTTTTCAGTCATTCTTTGCTTTGTGCTGTGAATAAATAAGTGCAGGGAGACATTATAGAGTATAAAAATATAACATTATTTATTATTTGTCAAAACAAACTCAATTCCAAAAAACAATAAAACTGTAAACCATTTCGCTGCTCGGACAGTTCAAAAACATCCCTGGCTTATATTTAGTCAGGTAAAAAAAACAAAAAAATTTTTACACAAATCTTTAAACATTTCAGTAAATGAGCAATTAAATCTTTAATCAATACTTAGAATGTGTGCTGCTTAATATGATCAAATTCAATAATTTCTTCTTGTCAGACATCCTGGGTAAAGTCTCAGCTGCTGTCTGTCTTTGACTTGAGAAAAGGCTTGTGAAGTACATCATGAAGTCGTCTTGCCTGTGAACACAAAACAATAAGTTGATAAGTTGGTAAATGTTCTGTCTCGGATCAGCAAACTAACATTCTGGATTTGTGTTCTTCTTCACCTTTTGTGGTCCAAGGCCGGGACAGAGAACCAAGTCTTCCTTAGAAGCATTGATGATTCCTTCTACAGACTGTAAAAGGAGACCAAAGTGTATCATCTGCACCTATTTAACCTCAATCGTTCTCTTTGAGAGGAGTGAAAAGTCAAAAGTCCCATTTATTTTCATCAGAAATACTCACTGAGAAAGTGGACAGCAAGGTAATGGCATCAGTTTTGTTTATCGATTTCACAGTTGTCAGACAATCTGTAACCTTTAAGAAAAAATAATCAAGTTAACAAGATTTTGACAAATCTTTTTTTCCATAACATATTTTCTTTCACCGATATGTTGTTTTTATGTTAAAAAAAACTAGAATGTCTAAATATTGTTTGTGGCAAAAAAGAAGGCATGTAAAACACAGACCTTTGAAAGATAGTCTTTTTCAACTTGCTCCTTCAGGAGGTCAGCTGGCTTCTTTTCATAAGACTTATACGTTTCCAGGTAACGTCCTGCTTCTTCAGGGCTTATCAATAAAATGAGAAAACGTGCTGGATTTATACTTGAGGGCTAGTAAAATAAAAGTGCCTCAAAAATAACCTAGGACTGTCATGATTAAATGGTTGAACTCTCCAAGACATGCACCATCAGGTAACAGAATTATCCAACTTTATCTTCTGATTACACACTTTTAAGTTGCCAAGGCAAGGCCAGTTGCAAGAACTCATTTTTGAGAAGGCAGCATTTAAATCTCTCATGCATCATCGGTTGCCGTCTCACCTCCAAGCCAAGACGAGAGTGCAGTCAGCCATGATACAGATGCGAGCCAGCTCCTTTAATGCATGATGAGGATCTTTCTGTTGCAAAAAACATAATGATATAAAAAGTCACTTAAAACTGTGTTCATTCCTAAACCTTCAATGTAATTCGAGACTGTTGATTTGTTACAGATGGACCAACATATGTTTTTCCTTTACGTGGTGCCAAAAATAGTTACCAGCTGCACACTTCACTTATACCAGTTTAAGAGAAACCAATTTGGTTGAAGCAAGACATACTTTACAACCGAATAGCTCTGCAAGGACTGCTCACATTCCAGTTAGTGTTCTGTTAAGGCTGATTTAATTTGCCAAACAGAAAATGGATGTACGTTTGAAATCTTGTCAGCTCTTTGTAATGGCTTCACTTATCTTATGTTCATGACTGTCGCAGGATAACTAAAAGATTGATATTTATCTTCATTTTTGGATTAAATTTGCATAAGAGCCTCTTTTTACAAATCAACAATCTGTGTCCAAACATTTTTATATAACTAAACTATTTTTCTGATAAGTTGAAACCAAAGCATCAATGCTTAAAGTTTATTGTTCATGATAAAAAGCATTTTTTACCTACCACATCTACTTGAACCAGCAGGACACGCAGAGCGAATGAGTTTCCAAGCTGCTTTAAACGATCATGGATATAGTTTGGATTGAGGTTGTGATACCTCAGACTTCAAACCGGGCCCAAAACCAAGGTAAAACAAACAAAAAAAACACAGAGGAGAACCAGAGTTAGGACAAAGTTTATTAATCATATATTTATATAAATACACAAATCTATGCTCAACCAAAATGATTTACTGTGAATGCAAATTTGCTGTTAGGGAAAAATGTTTTGAGTCATAGTTCATGAAGGAAAAAAGCCCACCTGAGGAAGAGTGCACAGGTTGTCTGTCCCAAAACATAATCTGGCACAACATCTCCAAACTCCCATGGCACACTCCTCACAAACTTCAGAATGGGATTTCCTCTCTGAAGAAGCAAAAAACAAACACCTGTTGGTCTTCCAATTATTTTACAAGTATAAAAACACAGAACATGTCAACAAACACACAAGGCAGATGCATTAGGGGTCATTTCTGCACACTTATTCTTTCATAAGTTCAAAAATGTAAAGGTCTGTGCTTACTTGTCGAGGACTAACAATAATGCTGCTCCCAGACCCCACTGGTTTAGGACCCTGGTTCAGACTTGGAGCTGACTTTTGGCAGTTCCCCTCAACCATCCCTGCCTCCTCACTCCTTTTCACCTCCTCAGGTTGAGCTTCAGTTTCTTTAACACAGTCCAGGTCCCTCTCACACCCTCCTTTAGTGCTGGAGGACACGGACTCTGGCTCTCCTTGCTTCAGACTAGAGAGCCCAGCTCCTTCAGTCCTGAGTACTCTGGAGGAGAAATCTCTCTGTGGAACAGCAGCAACATTACTTTTACTGTGGACGATGTATTCTGCATAAGACAGGGGTTGGTCCGCTTGTTTGTCAGCAGGCTTTGCGGTAGAAGCAGTGGAAGTTGTACTGTTTTGTTGTCCACTGGACGAAGGCTGAAACTGTGGCTTTGGCTGGAAAATATATGTTTGAGAATCAAAAATTACATATGAAGTCACACTACAGTACGTTAGCAAGCTAACCTGCACGAAAGATTATTTTAGCTAAATTGCTGAGCTATTTTTGAAAGGTGAATTTATAATTGAATGTTGGGATAACTTGAGTTAGACAGTCTGCTAGCCACATAGCTAAGTAGCTGCTACATAAATAAAGAAAAATACACACCGGTAATCTTTCTTTAGTGAAAGCTGAATCGTCCAGATTGATATGAAACCTCTTCTTCATGTTTTTTTTTCACCTGATGAAATAATTTAACGTAAACACACTGTCTAATATACTAAGAAAACTTGTATTTACGTTGCTCGCTGGGCAAATAAAACAGTAGTTGGGCCACTTCCGGTGTACCTACCGGTATAAAAGCACAGCATATGGTTGGGATACTTCCGCTGTACCCACCGGAATAAAAGCACGGTTTATACAATTTAATACATTTTGCAGGTTAACTAATTTCATTACAAAAATGATTTATCTCATTATGTTTATTTTATCACTTAAGATTAAGAGTGTTGTTATGATTGCTACAACTAAGGAGCATCAGAAGATGAATTTCCCTTCTTTTTATTTGGTGAAATGAAGTTTTGGACGTGGCAAGTAAAGTGAAATATCTAGGCCATATTTTGAGGAGTGATCTTTATGATGATGATGATGTGAAGCAACAGTGTTGTAAGTTGTGCATGCAAGCTAATATGTTGGCACGTAAATTTAACATGCACACAGATGAGGTAAAAGTATCCCTTTTTCGAGCTTATTGCACTTCCTTTTATACAACTCACCTGTGGTGTAACTACAGTAAAGCTATAATGAAGATGAATGAAGCCTATCAGGATGCATTGAGAATCCTCCTCAGACTTCCAAGATGGACATCTGCAAGTCCAATGTTTGTCATGAGCAACATTCAAACTTTTCATGCTTTGCAGAGGAACTACATGTATAAATTCATGTGCCGTTTGGATGTGTCAAACAACTTAAACCTCAAGCTTTTTAAAAAATTGGTATAATTGTTTGTTTGCTTTGTGATGGTTGTGTTCGTCTTTTTTTATGATATGGACCACTTTTGTCTGGTAATAAAGACCTTACATAAAGATCTTACTTAATTTTCTTTAACAAACTCTACGTTAAATTGCAAAATATTTAGGTTTTAAGTTATATTTAAACTCATAACAACTAAGACAATTGCAAATTTTGATTATAGTTCTGTTGGAGCCCAACCGAAACACATTTACAAAGTAAATAAATAAAAAAGGAAATATTTTGGAATCAAAGGAAGTAAAGAAATACTTGTTTAGTTTGGTGTTGCCTAGGAAACAGTGACGCAGCCATTCAAACCGCGAAGCATGGCATGCCGGGATACCTCTCTCCATCATGGCGGTTCAGCAAGCAGGCTAACGATAACGGTTAGCATATTCAACAACTGCACGGCCGTCGTCTGGGGGTTTTCTTCACAGGAACTGCAGCTACTGATTACAAACTGGGTAATCGTGTGCTACAGAATGAACTGTTAAAATAAATGAACTAACTCGCTTTGTTGGCATACGTAGCAGCTAAATGTTCAGCGGGCTAAGCAGCTTCATTAGCGGCAAACGTCCCGAGCTGGAACTGGAGATAAGGCCGCAGCGACATGCAGGCGGCACATTTGGCTATTACGGCTAATAGGTTGTCCAATCGGTAAACTGTTTATGGAGCAGATAAAATAAGCGCGTATTTGCCGTATCATCTCAAGCTGTTGTTTAAATAAATTCAATTCCAGCGGTACCATTTGTGAATGAATGTTAGCCTGAGTCGTGCAGGCCTGACACTGGTCAGCGTTATCTAACGTGTTTACGGTCTGACGATATGCAGAACTTGCTTCTCATTCGGCTTTGTTTGGTCATCGTGAACCACCAGCCTTTATCATTTCTATTTAGTCACATAGAAGGTATTAGATATTGCTGACTTTATCGTCTTCATATGTTTTGTGGTTAAAATAGCATGTTGAGAAATGTAGCTTTAGCATTTACGAGGTATTTTCCATTGAAGCGTTTTTTGACAGTTCTTTTAGGATGGTTGTCTATTAGAAAGTGAAGATTGATTTCTTTTTTCGATTATAAAATCTATATACCATAAATACACGTGCTATTATAGCTTTGTTATTGTTTTTGTAAAGGAGGTCATCGCACATGTTCTCTGTTCATGATGGCTATAATAGATCCTTACTATAGTGTGGAACAATTGTTCTTTTAACATTGTGTTGTTTTAAAAATAGCTCAGCAATTACGAATGTATGGAATGTGTTTGCCATCATCCTTCACTGTTTATTGAAACACACTGCAAGGAATCTGACCTTTGATTTTAAATGTGTTAAACTAGTTTATTTTTAGTTTTTGAAGTCCTTTTTTTATCTTGTAGTGTTTAAAAAAGGCAAATATGTTGGGAACTTTGTTTCAAATATAGCTAATTTGTTTAACCCTTTCCCAAAACCTTGGGGGAAATGTTTGCAAATGATGGTGTTTCTTATGGTTTTTATGTTCCTAAATGGAAATCCACATGCTGCTTGAAGGGCTTTAAGTTGGGTTTTGTGTTAGATGTTGGTTCCATTTATTTTGGGTTGAGACGGTCTGTGTTAGTGTGACAGCCATCACATTAAAAGTTTTAAAGGGAATGATTGTGGCTTAGATGGTGGGGTGGTTTAATCTTTATCCTGTTTCCGGGTAAATCCCAAGAACCAAGTGTCAGATAAACTATATTCTGCCGCTCCAGTATAAAACATTTTTTTGATGTTGCATCTTTAATTTACAATACCTTTGTTTGCTTCCCCAGTCCTGAGTGAAACAGAAGAACAGCAGAGTCATTAAGAGGCGCTTTTGCAACATTTTGGGTCTGACATAATGGAGAGTGCAGTGGACGTTCCATCAGGTAAGCAATGGATCGAACAGAAAAAATCTGAACTTCATCTGTTTTACTTAAACTATTTCAGCTATCTTGCATTTAACACAATTTAGATGACCTGTTTATTTATTTAAAAGAAAATGTTAGTTTTGAGGAACATTAAGTTGAGCTGTTGTCATGTAGTCAAGTGTTTATAGCTAAAGAGTAAATTGCACTTGCCTCCAACTAGTTTTCCTTGAGCACTTTTATGCAATCCAAATTACAAAACATTTAAACTTGGATGTTTCAGATGATTTTTTTTTTTCTCAAAAGGCAGCAAGCAATCAAATTCAGTTTTAATGATTATTCAATTTTTAAAAATGTATAATCATATTGTTTTGAAAATTTGTTTTATTTCTGATATGAAAGAAGGACAGAGACAATTTTCTCTTGGTTTTGCTGTGGAGGACTTTTGTAATCAAAATGTTGGATTACCCATACAGGTGAGGATGAAGCACCTGAGAAGGATGACGTGAATGCCAAGGAAGAGCCACCTCACAAGAAAAACAAGAAGCACAGAAAACACAAGAGCAAGAAGAAAAAGAGAAAGAGAAAAGGGGAGAAGGAGAGCAGTTCTGAATCTGGTGCCGAGTCTGATGTAGAGCCTCCACCTCCACTGAGACCTGTCAGGACCACTAGAGCCAGGTCAGGGGAATTAACGCTTTTATTTTATTAATCAATTAAATGCAATGCCAGGTCTTAAGTAAATGCACAAGTCTTTAAAAAAATTGACTCCGCTTTTAGACTCTGTAAATTTAAACAGACAGATTTTCTGTAATTTTGGTCTCATTTTTGAAACTCTAATGTTTTATAGATTAATTTTGATAAGTGTCTGCATCGTGATTCAACAAAATTATTAAATTACTTTCCAGTTATTCTTTGTGCAGCCTTTGCTCACTTGGTATTGCTAGAATGAATAGTAACACATAAAAAATGTATGTTTTTACTTTGTAAGAATATCTAAGAAAATAAATCAGTGCCTTTTTCTCATGTAAACAAATTTAAGAGTTTATTAAATCTTAAATTCTTTTTAATTCCTTCTGTTTTTTTAGTGCCAGATTGGCTGCAGCAGCTGGAGTTATAGAACATGCTGGACTGAAAGAGGATGGGAAAAAAACAATTACAGGTAAAGTCGCATACAACCATAATACTACACAATAAATGCCAATTGTAATATATTTTAACTATGGCTGTTTCTTAAATTGTGCAGAAACAGAGGGAGACACAAAATCCAAAAAACATAAAAAACAAGCTGCCAAGAAAAAGAAAAAGAAGAAAAAGAAAGATGAAAAACAGGAAAAGAAATCCCCGTCTCGTTCTCCATCTGAAAGCAGCTCAGCTTCAGGCTCTGAGTCGGAAGGTGAAGGAGCTAAAACAGCTGGTGATGGCAAATATTCTTCAGTTCCTGGATCTGACCTCAAAGAACCAATATCCAAACTGGTTCCAAAAGGCAAACAAGGGGAGGAGCAAGTCGCTCCCATCCTAATCCAGAAACCTGAATTGCCTGGTGTAAAGAAGGAAGAGATGCCTGATATGGATGTATCCTTCACTGGAGAGAACGTTTGTAGTGCCAACGAATCACAGAATGATAAAAGATCCCCCTCTGCTGGCCAAGATGAGATAACACAGACAGAAGCTGTTAAAGTTAAGACAGAAGACAGTCCTGGAGATGGTACGTTCAGCTGTGCTCAGGAATTGCCTGACATTATTCCAAAACAGGAAGGTACAGCTCCAAAAGATGACCTGTACCTGAAAGATCAGACCAGTTCAGTTCAAGTGGGAAAGGTCAAAGAGCATGATTTGGCCAGGTGTCCTTCTCCCCCCAGGGTCTTAGAAATAAAGAAATCAGAATCAGGCCCAAGCCGGTCACCATCACCTCATTTTAGCAAGGAGCAGTCAGGTGGACCACCAACAGAAGTGGTGAAAGAACGGTCTAGAAGTCAGTCAAGGTCGAGCTCCAAGGGAAAACTGTCTCCAACTCCTCTGAAGAGCCGACAGCTGTCCCGTTCTAAGTCTCGCTCTCTGTCCCCCAAATCCAAGAAAAAATCCCTCTCTCCATCCCGCAAGTCTCCAAAAAAATCTAGCCGCCGGTCCCGATCAACCTCTCTTTCTGTTACTCCCAGAAAGAAGGTGTCAAGATCTCCAAGGAAATCCAAGTCTCCTAAACGGCGGAGGAGCTCATTGTCTGTTTCCCCAAAGCGACGCAGAAGTTCTCTCTCACCCAAAAGAAAGGTATCACGGTCCCCTAAACGTGGTGGGCGAAGATCCCCCTCCCTATCTCGGTCTCCAAGAAGACGACGGAGATCAAAGTCACGTTCTCGTGGAGGTGCAAGGCGCTCAAGGACCCGGTCACCTAGGCGAGGCGGTGCAGTTAGACGGTCATTGTCACGTTCTGTCACTAGACCTCGCCGCTCCCATTCAAGATCTAGACGCATTGTTGGTCGATCCAGATCCAGGTCAGTAGGAAGGCGTGCAGGAGGCAGGCGCTCTAGGAGCCGATCCTTATCTCGACGCAGGAGGTCACCCCTCCCCAGATCTCGCCGCTCACGGTCAATACGCAGGAGCAGGCGAACTCGTTCACGATCCATTGTTGTACTTAAGCGCACCCGCCGCTCCAGATCCAGGAGTCCTCGCAAACAGACCAAATCCAGAACCCCTCCTCCTCGCCGAAGGTCTAAATCTCGTTCACCAGTCAGAAGACGTTCCCCTGCAAGGAGGAATCGTTCTCCACCGAGGTCTGGCAAACGCTCAAAGTCTCGCTCATTATCTCGGAGACACCGTTCACCACAACGTAGCAAAAGGAGGTCCAAATCTCCAAGGAAGAGTGGAAGAAGGTCGAAGTCTAAATCTGTTTCTGCAGCACTGAACAAATCTAAATCCAGGTCCAGGTCTGAATCAAGTGATGGAAGGTCTGACAGCTCATCCTCAGCCAGATCCGTATCTTATACTCCAGTCAAAGAGAAGAAATCCTCCCCTCCTCCTACTGAGGAAACATCAGAAGCAAAGATAGTGGAAGAAAATGGAGGACATTCAGTTGAATCAGGTAAAACCTTTTTCAGTGCTGCATGTTTGAGCATAATGCTGTAAAAATGACAAATTGATGCATAAATTTAAGCTTATTTTTTTCTTTCTAAACATCTAGCCCCTGATCAGAAACCAGTTCCTTCAGCAACTGAGTCCAATTCTGAAGGTGGAAATTCCACAGATAAATTGCAGGATAAGTTGCAGGATCAGCCTGTTCAGTGTAAGAACTGGTATGCTCCCAGTTCCAGATCTGCTTCCCAAGAGCCAGCCTCCGGCTCAGATGGTTCAGAAGGATCAGATGAAGACGAGGAGACTCCTGTCAAAACAGTGTCTAAAAGTCAGAGAAGCTCCTCAGGTTCAGCATCTCCGGAACCATCAAAGAAGAAGCTGTCCAAGTCATGCTCACCTGTTGATCTCAGTAAACGTTCTCGTTCGACATCCAAGCCTACATCCAGGAGAAAGTTGTCCAGGTTAGTTGTATTGTTTTGGTGGGTAAATAAATCTGTGAATTAGGTTTTATGTGATATCTTAAAGATTACAAGTACTTACAAGATTGAATTGTATTGGTTGTCAATACTATTTAAAAGAGGCATTTTAGAAAGCGGGGGGAAAAAAGCTATCAGAAATCCCATGTCCTAACTAGGGATGCACCGATCCACATTTTTTTACTTCTGATCCGATCCCGATACCTAAATCTGGATATCTGTCGATACAGATACTATTCCGATACCGTTCCGATATCATTATCATTTATTTTTTTCGAGGCTTTAATAAACTCCTCTCTACAGGCAAGTACGATTTGTACAAATATATGCATGCATGTTCAAAAAGGCAACTTGAGGAAAGTATAAGGTCAGAAAAGGAAGTCAGAAAAACAGGAAATTGTGTGCTGAAAACAAATATGCAACTGTAAGGGTTTCAGATTGACTGTCAGTATTTATTAAATCCAGGACAGATAACCGGAAAGGGTCAACTTCTGTAACAACTATCCTTCTCCAAATAAAATACAAAAGGAGCAGCAAAATTACTTCTCGGTAATCCCTTTAGCTTTCACGTTGTCCAGTGGAAGTTTACCTTGCTTTTGGAACAACTCCAGAAGTGAATTCCGTCGGCTCCTTTCGTCTTTCTCCCGCCTGGCTAAACAATCCTTGTGCTCTTTAATGTGGTGCTTTTTCAGATGTTTG
>JAOXNZ010000188.1:9853694-9869202 GCA_028566095.1 Kryptolebias brasiliensis | reverse complement strand
CCGGTGCCTATCTCCAGCAGTCACTGTGCGAGAGGCGGGGGACACCCTGGACAGGTCGCAAGTCCATCACAGGGCCCCATAGAGACAAACGAGACAAACAACCACTCACACTCTCACTCACACCTAGGGACAATTTTTTTAAGCGTTACCAATGAACCTAACATGCATGTTTTTGGTCTGTGGGAGGAAACCGGAGTGCCCGGAGTAAACCCACGTATGCACAGGGAGAACATGTAAACTCCATCTAAAAACTAATGAACAGATTTGGATGAAAATCTCAGGAAATGTTGGGGTTCTCACAAAAAGCAATGGATTATATTTGGTGGTGATCCAGTTTATGATCCGAATCACACTATTTTTTAAAATCACACTGTGGCCTTGGTAGAGGTTTGAGCTCTCTGAGTTCTTCTAGTGTTTCCTATGAAATGTTGTTTTTATAATTAATTTCATTCTGCACATTTTTTAACAATATGGTTTAATGATAAAGGAGTAAAAGTATCATTCACAACTATTTGCAGTTAGAGCTGCTTACCCTTTGAAAATTTTCTGGCGTTTTCTAAAGAAAAAACAACAAAACAAAACATAAATAACATGACAAACTGCTGAACTGATCAAACCAAGAATGGAAAAAATGTTTTGCTCTCAGAAGAATGTTTATGTAACCAAAAATTATAGTCCACGCTGATATAAAACAATAATTCTTATAATAGTTCCTATAAAATTGGAAATCCTGAATATTTAAATGAATGTAAATGTAATGTTTTGCGGCGCACAGAGAATGAAAGTTTAATGCATAGGTAACAGAAAAAGTGTTTAAGACATCAATGAATATTTTAAGAGTGTGTGGGAGCAGTGGGAGTGATGCACAAACTGAGAACGAGTCGGGCTGCTGAGAGACAGAGAGATAATTTAATAGATGGGCAGAGCGAACGTGTTGGAGGAGAGACAGAAAAGCTGGAGGGATGAGCGATGAATGAACGCTGGACTAATCTGCACTAAGCAACGGAGAAAAGATGCAACATTAATTTGATAAGATGGATGAATGAGCAAACAGACAGAAGTTGTAAAAAAAACCTAAACTAAACTAAAAGCTTGTGAGAAATATCAAATGACTCAAAGTAAGATTAAGTTGTTTCAAGCGTCTCTTAAAATTTGCAGACAACAACGGACTCAAACGAGGTTTAGAGTGATGAGGTTTGGAAAGGTGAATGGAAGTAAGAATACTTGGATGAAAAACAAATAAGCAATATCACGAGAGCTACAAGCGAAGATGTCCCGAGTCTCCAGAGGTGGATTTCCATGATGCAGTTCTGAAAATGAATCGAGGCCATAGCTTCAGTCAGATACTTAGAGGTTAGTTTTACCTTGAGGTGAGACTGAAGCTGCTCCTCAGCTGCAGAGAGTTGTGTTTAGACCAACTCACTTCTGTTTATGATGATCAATGTTTTGGACTATGGCACTAGTTGTACATGAAACAAGCTCTTAACTAACCTGGAACACCTTTGGTCATTGTATGCTGAACTGGTGAGGGGATTAGAGGTTAGATAATAAACAAAAAAGCAACAAGATTGTACCATAAACTAAATTAGTAATTAGTAGTAAATCCCACTTTAGGTTTCATTGTTAGGTGAGGAGTTCTTCTGTGCTGTACACACTTAAATATGTTGCTTAAGTTAATCTTTGTTTGAGCAAACAGGCTGTGATTTTTAACATTAAAGAGGGAAAAGCAAATGAGAGATGAACTGACCTTCTCTCCTTTAGCTCCAGAGACAGCTTATATGTGCACATTCTGGGTGTAATGGCACAATGACTCAAAGGAGAATGTGTGAAACACAAGCGTGAGAAGGGAATGTCATGTGACACAAAGTGTTTCATCAACGTTCGTAATTCTTCCATCTGTCTCTTTTGTTAGGTTTGCAACAATGTGGCCAAGGCAGTTAACAAGTAAAGACCTAGCATTCAGAGGAGGAGTGCATGTTGTTTTACATTAAGATCATCTTATGATGGAAATCGATGGACTTATGACCATTTTGGCCCAGTCTTGAAAAGAACTTTATGTTAGATCTATTAGCGCTCGGAGTATGTGTTGGTAATGACTCTCAGCCACTGAAACACAAGATTTTAGCTCAATATTTGTAAAATTGACATCCGAGCAAAATATTTAATTTCCAAACTAAACATTTAATTTGCTAACTAAAAACTTAGCTCAGACCTAAATATTTAGCTAATATGCAAATTCTTTGCCGAAAAGCAAAAGTGGATTATCAAAATAAAAGCCCAACTTCTATATACACCTCTTGCCAAACCGCGAAAACACACCAGAAGTAGTAGAAGAAGAAGAGCTGCTGCTGGTCATAGTGAATTGCTTCAGTTTTCTCTTATGTACCAAATTTTATCATGATTCTTTCCTCTGAACATGTCAAATGTATTAGCAGTTCTTCTTCTTCTACTTCTGCAAGGAATTTGCATATTAGCTAAATATTTAGGTATGAACTAAGGATTTAGTTAGCAAATTAAACATTTAGTTTGTAAACTAAATATTTAGTGAGGAGCTAAATATTTAGCTTGCAAGTTAAATATTTATTTCCTGATGAACTCCTCACCAAATCCAAAATCATTTTAACAACACAAGAATAATAAAAATATAATTAAAGTTACAATTAAAAAGCTTTAAAACCGTGTATTTATTTGATAGATGAAGTTTGCCAGTAGACGTAAGGATGTTATAAGCTCCTGGGTGGTAATATTCTAATATTAACTTGACAAAAAAAGGGAAGTGATTTGATTTCTGTTTAGAAAACACTTTTGATCGACGAGCAGGCACCAAAGACAACAGAGAAGAAAATGTTCAACCTTCAGGGAGGGTCTTTTATCTTTTGTGAGTTTGTAAGTTTTAGTGACGTGGATGAAAAGTAAGATTTTGGTGGTGTATCTTCGCTACATGGATGGTTTTTTGGATGGCTCCAATGTTTATGTTATTAAATGATTGTGACTATCTTTACTCGCTGTCTTTCTGGAGGCTTTGGATGTAAAACTGTTTTGACTCATGAAGTTTTTTAGCTTCATATAAAATTCACAAAATTCTAAAGTTAGGACATTTCTGTCTTACTCTTTTTGCAAGAACAAGCAGAACACTGTTGGTTGTCACTGTAATAAGATTTTATTAAAAAAAATCATTAAATTGTCCAGCAGTGATATTTTATGCCCAACAATTTAATATCAGCAAATGTCACATCTTTTCATGAAACGATGATGAACCTTGTTTTTAAATAATTCCTCTTTTAAAAGAAACTTTATTAAATGACACATTTAATAAGTGTATTGACTGTGTGACTTTACAGTGCATTTAATTGAACTGTCTTGGTGCATTTAGCGCTTAGATTTTTGACACTTTAATACATTTTCCTGATCCAAACTCACCTGGAAGACATTTTAGATGGCAAATGCTGACTTATAAATAAGTGTTTTTACTTCTATAGTATAATTATTACATTTTATTTAAGTAAAAGTTTTGATATTTTTCTCCATCACTGTCTACAGCCAAGCAAAAGCTGCAGATGAAATGTTTTATTGCTCATATAATTGATTTATCATTACCTTCTAATTACCAGCATCTCTTTCTCAGGTGTAAATTGATCATATATCAGTTTCTTTCAGGAGCAGCAGGAGTGTCAGGCTACTGTGAGAAAAGGTCCAGACAAGTCTGATTGTTTATTGATTTGATAAAAGAGCATTAGGACTAGCAACTTGCCTTACCAGCTGTATATCAATCATAGATGACCTTACAATGTCTTCAGGCTTCAGGCTTAAACACACAAACTGGATCACATGTACGACACAACGATTCGGCAAAACAAATTAATTTTTAATAAACTGAGCAGCACTGGGTGAGCTTGTGTTATCTGGGTTTTCCCAGTCCTTTTGGTTCTTTATGTGTGCATCACACACTTTTCATTGTCACTCACGGGCAATAATTTTTTTGCCTGTGTTTGTGTGTATTCATTTATCTGTCTGTTAGCAAAATATCTTATGAATCACTGGACTGGTTTTATTAAAACTCTCACAAAATAATAATTGAATGTGCATCTACAACTGATTAACCTTTGGAGTCAACCTGATTCAAGATGGCTACCACAGCTCATCAACAAGAATGACAACACCATAGTCACATTTAGAGATATCGAGCTAAAATTTGATGTGGTAGTAGCTGAGCGTCATTCACAACACATACTCTAAGCACTAACAGATCATGCAAGATCTCATGATATCCCATGAGATTGAGCAAAACATTCTTTTCAAGGTTTGACCAAAACAGCTTCAACGCCTTCATTTCTTGTCATGAAATATTTTTATTTAAAAAATCTGGGCTGAAAATCAGCAGTCGATATGCATACCTTTAATTAGTTTTGTGGTGTAGTGTTAAAGTGTCATTAGGCTCAGCACAAAACTAGTTTAAAGCTTAATAACTTCGACATTGTGCTAAGCTGTTGCTTTTGTTTGGTCGATTGATTGATTTAAACCAAAATGTGTTGTCTGTATTTTATAAAAAATACAAATATGATGAGTTGAGCAGCTCCTTTCGTTTGGGAGAATGACCAACTCTAAGGGTATGTAGTTTTGAAATAAATAAAAAAAAAATTTCAGCTAATTTGTGATTTTAAAATGGCATGAAAAATAAAAGTCACAATTCAAGGCTTCTTGCTGGCCTTGAGCACTTTTCCATCTTACTAACAGTAGGTGTTTTTCTGTAATAACACCTTTGAGCCTTTCTGGCCTCTGACTAATAACAATAATAACATGCATTTAAGTCCCTAACATGTATCATTTAAGACTGGCATTAAACTGAGACACCTTTTAGAACAGACCAGGGACACAAATCCACTTACAGAATCTGAAGAAAAAATACAACAAAATAATAAAAAGAACAAGATAAATCACATTTTTCTGTAAAAAGCGGTGTGAATGTTGAGTGCTGAATGACTTTATTGAATTTATTGAAGAAGCTGAAACAGAACTGTTAAAATTAAAACAATCAGAACAACAGCTAAAAATTGCAAAACCAAAGGATAAAAGCCACAAAAGGCTAAATAAAAGCTAAAAATAGCAAAACAGTAGCTATAAGCTGAGTCCAACAAAACAGTAGCTAAAAGCTACAACCATCAAAACATGAGCTAAAAGCTAAAATAAGCAAAGCAGAAGCTAAAATCTATTAACAAAGCAAGTATGCTGAAGATTTTAAAGAGTGCCATGTTTTTCCATGATTTGAAAAACTTAATAATTAAAATAAAGTTTAATATTTCAAGAAATATAAAACTTACAAAACACAAATCATAGCCATAATGTCCTGAATGAGCTGAACATTTTGATTTTAAAGAAAACTTTAAACAGGAAAACAATAGTTTGAATGCTGACTCATCAGTCACACTAATATCAGTGCTATTCAACATTTGTTTTATTGAGATATTCTATGCCATGGACTTTTTGTAACATTTTATTCTCTTATTTTTGAGCAAAAACCTGCTTAGATTTGCAGAAAAATGCACAAAGTGTAGGTGATACTGGTGTAGATAATCACAGAAATGAGCTGCTGAACTGGTTTCCTGCTTTGTGGTGTGTATAAATGATGGTTAATCTTACACACTGTGATACAGAAAACATGTGCGTCTCTAAATGATTTGTAATGAGCAAATTTGAAGCAGACTGATTATTATTATAGCTTTTGGATAACCCAGAATCAATTACAATGTTCTGGATAAGACTATTCTGAATCAGGGTTCATTTCAGGATCAATACAGTGGAAAAGATGATGTGATTGAAAATGAGCTGCGGTTGGAAGCGCACATTCAGAGGCCTCAATACTTGCTCGGTGAGTAGCAAGTGAGGAAAAACAAAGATTAAGACTTCTTATGTAACTGAGAATGCTTCGCAGGATTATTACAGCAGAGCTGCAGAGCATAAAGCCATCAACACACAACAATTCCTCTGAATTAAGGGATTAAAAACGTTGATCTGTGCCCTCAAGAAAACACAAGTGTTTGATGAGCAGGACATCATTTGTCTGCCTGCTGAAATCATGTTGAGTCAAACTTGGATTATTATTGTAAAAACAACATGTATGCCCCCCCCCACTCCCCCGAACTGATTTCAACAAACTCAATAATTTAATATGTCATTCATACAACAAAACTTCTGATGTCATCTTTAATCAAAGTTTAATTTTGAGAAACATAAATTGTTATATTTACTTTATCAAGGTAATTTATATCATTTTAAGAAGCATAATGCCTGAGTGGTTGTTCTGAGTTCCTATAATCCTCAACAGAGCTTTTAAAAAGACAAATTCTTACTAATTCTCATTTTCCTTTAAAAGCCTTGTGATTAAATGTAATCTTTTCCTCCTTGACAGAGCTGATGCAGATACTACATATGATCATTTTTCATCCAAAAAGGCTGTTTCTTCTTTGATTTTGCTCTGATATTTTCATTTGATTGAGTTGTTAATGAAGCATTAGACACATCAACAGATCAACAGCATTAATCTGCTCTTAGGTTTAGGAGAGTAAATTTTATCAACTGCCAAACCCAGATCAAGATTTTGATGTAATTCTGGACCATTCTTGCATGATCAGCTGTTCTTCAATTTCTAATCCATAACAATGAACTTCAAAAATCCTGACGTAGCATTTCCCTGTTTGATGCCTGTTTTTATGTACCACAACTGACATATTTCTCCCGGCTCTTCTCAGCAGGACTGGCTGAAGGAAAGACAAAGAAAGCAAAGGAAGACTCATGAATGAATGTAGCTGCAGCTCCGTTTTTTAATTTAAAATCTAAGTTTTAAAGCACTGATTTTTTTTTTTTTAATTATCCATGCTCCTTTGAAAGTTGTGCTGCCTGAGAGATTTCATCTACTTTGACTGACAAAAAGACAATTTAAACCTTTTCTCTCTTGAGCATCATGCAAAATTTAAGATTTGTGACAACCAAAGTTGGCAGCAGAAACAGAAACATTAGTCAGATCTGTGTTAAATGCAGGAACACATTCTGGACTCCAAGGCCTCTCCCCCTGCTTTTCAGACTTTATGTGCCAACAAACCCTGCAGTGAGAGCAGCAAGAGGGAAAGACTAAAGCGCTTTTCAACAACAAATTGTGTAATCCTGGGCATGTTACTGAGAAAAGGCAGATCTGTGACCTGTGCACTGAACTTCCAGCTGAGTTCAGTGTCCAGGGCACAGATCTGCTGAAGTGTTAGCGCGACAATCTCTGGAGGTTTAAACTGTGTCTCCTAATTTGCTCCACTTCCAGCTTTCCAGTATAACTCTACCACCTAAATTAAATGTATAATTTATTCTATGCAAATGTAAGAGATGCATGCAGCTCTGTTTCGCTTTATTTTTTTTATCCTCCACTGCAGAAAAGATTGCTCTATGAAATAGTTTATTAGTCAAAATAGTCTTATAAAATGATGCCAGATTTAATTCTTAACATATTTAATTATTTTTAATATTGTATCGTACACATCAACAATATGATTTCCCTTTGGGAATAATAAAAGAGGACTCACGCTATTCAAAGTGGGCTGATACAAGTAAACAGGAGATAATTAAGATTGCTTGACCTAAAAACAAAAACTGTTGTGGCAACGGTGAGTGAGACAGGAAAACACCAACTTGGTGATTTTATGAAATTGATACTGAGCAGAGAATCCTGTGGGATGAGACTTCAGCAGAAAATGTAGGCTGTAAAGATAAGCAGTACAGAACCATCACAGCTGATATCAACCCAAAGGTGCTAGCCTTCACCAGCGCCAGAGAGTTGTATCAGCAAAAAGGGCAGTTTAACCTGACAAGATGTGATCAGACTCATATTTTACATGAGAATTCTGCAGCAAGACATATTAACAGGGTCTTATTTTGCCTCAGCAAAATGTGTTTGTGCGCTGATCTAAATATCATTCTTAAAAAGTTTATGCAACTCTTTGTGGATAACTAGCATACAAAGAAACTTGTTACAGCAACAGTACATGTACAGGTTAGCATTGCTTGAAGGAATGCATATCACCCGCTACGTTTCATGCCAATATTTTAAACAAAGATCTCGTGTGATTTATTAGCACTCAGAGTATTTAATTAGGATAATTCACTGTTTCTACCTCACCAAAATTTAGCTCAATATTTGTAAAAATAAGTTAGTTACAGCCATTTTTGAGTTTGCTAAGGTTGGTTATCTGTAGTGGGCTTCTTGAATCAGGTTGACAAAAGTTAATCAGTTGTAAATGTACGTCTAATGAATAATTCCTGAGAGTTTCATTAAAATAAATATTTTGCTAACAGACTAAACAAATGGATGAACACAGACACAGGCAGTTATATCATCACAAAAGGCAGGTAGTAAAAGCTCTCACAGACATAAATCTGTATTTTGTAGAACTGTTGATCATGTTTTTCTGAGTGTAAAACTCACATTATTTCATTTCTAGGGGTAACCTTTGAGATTTATTTTTATGTTGTTTTTTTTCAGTTGTGGCTGTGGCTCAGGAAGAAAAGTGGTTGTCTGCCAATTATAGAGTTTGGTCAGTAAGACTAGAAAAGTGCTCTATAAATCCATTTATTTCACACCAGTGCTCAAATGTACAAAACCAGCAAACAGAATGCTTGAAAAACCAACATAACAGTCAAAAAAAAAAAACAGTGAGAGCAATGAACTATAATGACAAGAGTTGCTTGTTCTCACAAATCACTGGTCAAATATACGCCTGAAAAACCTGAGTTCAGACTGATCCAGAGTCTGTTTGTGTTGTGATCACAGAAGCTGGCAGCCACACAGCTACAGCACAGTGCAGATAACGACTGAAAAGATGGCACACTCAGAAATCACCAACATTACAGCTTAATCCAATTTGTATTTGTGCCACTGAAGAGGTTTTATCTTTCTTAAGATGCATCATTTACATCATACAGCTGTTTAAATGCAATATTAACTGTATTGTGACATTTAGTTTCATTAAAACACATACGTTGTAAAATGGGTAAACTTTCCCATTGCATTTTTATTTATTTTTAATTAATATTATTGCTGGCCCCCTAAAACAAAAGGGTGATAATGTTTTTGCTCATGTCTGTATTTGTTTGACTGTTTTGTTAGCAAAATATCTACTGGGCAGATTTCATCGAAACTCTCAGAAAGTAATCATTAGATGTACATTTATCTCTATTTTTTGGGGGGTAAAGTTAGTTTTATTTTATATGTCTATTCTTGATTCTTTTAATGTTAAACACAAAAGCAAAGTACAGATTACCTGAGCTACTGTAGATCCTTATGCCCTGCAGCATAAAAAGGTGGAAAGTTTCAAAGTATTTTCCTTGAATTTTATCTGTGACTTTTCTGGTTTCCACCGCCCTGACCTCTAGCTACAACTTTGACCTTTTAAGCTGATACAAGCCCGAGCATGGCTTCAGATCCTAATGGAGGGCTTCGTTTTTGGCAGTCTTGCCTTAAAAAAAAAAGACCAAGTGGCAGAGCTTTCACTGTCACAGGCCAGATGACTTTGTAAAGCTTAGACTATAAGTCAATGTCATCCTTCTAAATCACCTCTCAAAACCCATCTGCACAATTGGGCTTGTATTGCCTGTGTTTCTTTCTCTCCCCCCCCCCCCCTTGTTGGATACTGGTTCAAGAAAAAGAGCTGGGGGGAGAAAGAGGGAGCTGTGCGGGAAGAATAAGCAAACAAGTGCAGGAGCAGTCAGGGGCACAAATAAATGGATGGCTGGATGGAAGATTGTTGAGGAGAGGAATGGAAAAGTCCTGAATGCTGCTGCAGCAGGGCGTGCTGACGTGAGGAGTGTTCCCAAACACAGTTAGTAGCGACTGCGGACCAACTGCATTACCATACTCACACACGCACACAGGCACCCACACACATACCCCCCAACACACACACACACATTGAGGCTATGGGGAGAAAGCTGCTTGCAGCCATAGCTGAATAGAATGGGGACAGACTCTCCTATTCTGGACCTGAAGAGGTCACTGTGCACTCCAGCACCAGTTGTGTGTATTTTTTTTCAAGTGGAGCAGACGGTGTGTTTGCAGGTGAATAAATGCCATTTCCTGACACTCATGCATCATCTACAGGTGTGTGAAGCCATCCATGTCCACGCACTGATGATCTACAATAGTATGCACCCCCTGTGTGTTTCCACTCCTCCATCCCCCCTCTTTCTTTCTCTTTTCCTCCTCGCAGAGCTAGGTGCATATCATTGGATCAGTAGCTGCTGCCTGCCACAGTGTCCAATCGCATCTAGGAGGAGAAAATAGAGAGAAAGAAAGGGAGGCAGTGAGAGGGAGATGGGGGAGGAGAAAGAAAGGAAAAGAGAGAGAGGGAGATTGATCGTTTAAACGTCCTGGGCCCTGCGTTCAAAGGAGAAACACTTCAATTTCCAGACAGATTTGAAGAAATTTCGTATCGTTTTTTTTTTTTTCTCCAGGGTAGTTCTTTTTTTATTTTTCCCCCCCTTTTTCTTTCTTTTCTTATTTGGGTTATTTCCACCCAGGAGACGTGCCACTACCAACACAAGCGGCACCGGCAGCAGCAGCATACAGGAATATCTCCCCCATATCCCATCCCGGGCACGTCGGAGGAGCCGCAGCGGCGAAAAAGCAAGGAGGCGAATATTGCGGAGGGGGAACCATGCGCCGCGGGTTTTTACACCTCTCACCCTGCCTGGGTACGGTGTTCCCTACGTTTTCTCATTTGCTTTGCTGCAGCGTGGAATGCAGATTGAGATTTTTTGCATTTTACTGTGTGTGTGTGTGATAAATGAATGTGTGTGTTTTGCTGTAGTCAGCTTCATTGCCGATAGAGAGTTAGACAGGACATTCTGCCTCACAAGCAATCATTTTTTTCCTCACCATCTTCCTCCTGCACTTTTTGTTCCTCGTTAAATAAGAACGCAGCGCTGCTTTTATCAGTTCTTTCCATATGAAAATACACAAGAGGTGGAGGTGTGCGGGTGTGTGTGTGTGTGTGTGTGTGTGTGGGGGGGGGGGGGGTTAGGCGGCGGGTTCGCCTTGATAAATGGAGCGTTATTCATGAGTGCGTGTAATCACCACTGGAATGTTAACTAGCACCTTGGACAGCACCAACACAAGCCGACAGAGGAGGATCAGGGTCGTCATGATCATTTCTGTGATTTCTAACATGACTGCAGGTTAGAGTTTAATAAATGTGTGTGTCTGGGATCATACAGAGATTTCCCTGAGTGTGTGTGTGCGCCTGTTAATATTCTGTCCTCGAGCCCTCAGGGAGAGTGGGAGCAGCTGTGTGTGTGCGCGAGAATGAAAGGTGCACCCAAGACCATGTGTATGTGACAAAGAAGGAAGAGAAACAAGTGTGTGTTTGTGCTTGTGTCACATGTTTCCAACCTTATGCTACATGCAGGTCAGGAGACCCCCTGGTGCATTGAGGGGTTTAATTAAGCATGTGACGCGACACCCACACCCCCTCCCCTGTCCTCCCCTCCCCCACAAAGGTCCTGTGATCTGTGAGTGTTGTGGGGATGTGACACAGCACTCCCCCCCAACACCCCCTGACAGCCTGACACCAAGTTAAGCTGAGTGGACAACATCTCGTTTGCCCCATCTATCACTCTCATATCTATTTTTAAAGTGAGCAGCAAGCAAGGTAGCACAGCATGTGTCTGATGACATATGTGTGTCCTGTTGTGTGCATGTGTGAGTGACTCTTTATGCATTTGGCAGTGTGAATATTCCACTCAACACTAAAAAGGTTCATCATTTCTTTCCATTTCTCCCCCCTTTTTATGTCTTGTTTCCAGGCGGCAGTTTGGGCTTATTATGGGGGTGACCAGAAGGAGAAAGTGACAGAGGAACAGTGATGCTCCTGTTTACATAATGAGAGACTCATGCACACACAAACACACATAAATAGCCTACCCGCAAACATGCACGCAGGCTCAAATTGGCAGTTCAGGACACACACACTCACTTAAACACTTATACTCACACACACTTACAGTCGTGTATTTAAGGGACTCACTGACTGAGTCACCGCACACTCAGAGAGGCAGAATCACTGACTCACATACACAAGGAGGAAAGGTTGCTTGACAGGACAGTGCGGTGTGTGTGCTATGGGCCAAGCTGAGCAGCAGCTGTGTGGAAGAATTGCACACCACTGAGGGGTCAGCACTGTTGAAACCCCCAACCTGCCTTCGATCCGCTCTCCTCCACTGCATTCCCTCCATCTTCCACCATCATGTCTGAGCTGAGGACCAGCAGAACATGCCTTTCCCTATTCTTCTCCTCCCCCCTTGGATTCCCATCCCTCCTTCTCTCCCTTTGCTTCTCCCTTTCCTTCCAGCTGACCCCCTTGTTAGCCGAACAGACTGTGCCTGTCATTTCCACTGCACAGGGTCGAATCCGAGGCATCCTGACCCCTCTGCCCTCAGATCTTCTTGGGCCTGTCATCCAGTACCTGGGAGTACCGTATGCCAGGCCCCCAACTGGGGATCGGCGCTTCCAGCCGCCTGAGCCTCCACTGCCGTGGCCCGGAATACGAAATGTGACTCAGTTTGCTCCCGTGTGCCCGCAGTCGCTGGACGAGAGGAGCATGCTGGGAGATATGATGCCCTCCTGGCTCACTGCAAACCTGGATATAGCAGCGACTTACCTCACTCACCAGAGTGAGGATTGTCTCTACCTCAACATCTATGTGCCCACTGAGGAAGGTGAGTGAATTTGGTGAAGAGCACTGACTTTTCAGGGTCAGAGGTGATTATATATGCATACAGGATTGGGATTGGGATTACCTGTTTTGGTTCATTGTACACTAAGGCCGAAACACAGGCTAAAAGAACGATACCTTCGGCTGTGACAAATGGTTAAAACATGGCAGTGTGCTGTCTGGGCACAGACTTACCCTTGTTGAATAAATAAATAAAGGTTTTTAAAAATTCACCCTGTTTTCTTTACTCCCGTCTGCACACCGCTAGTTGAACCAACACTTAATATGCAGACACCTGCGTCAGTCGCTACGGGGTTTACGCCTTTACTTGTGGAGGAAAGCGGAAACAGGCTCAGTCATGCATACATATAGGTTGATATACGTGGATGTGACCCTACACACACCCCCTCCACACACACACAAGCACTTAACACTTTCATTGCCATTAGGTGCTTTAGTGATGTCACCTTAATGGTTTGAATACTGTTGAGTCTTATATTCTGTCTATCTATCTATCTGTCTGTCTGTCTGTCTGTCTGTCTGTCTATCTATCTATCTTGCAGACATCCATGAGGAGGGGGGTCAGCGGCCGGTGATGGTCTACGTCCACGGTGGCTCTTATTCTGAAGGCACTGGGAACATGATGGATGGAAGCGTGTTGGCAAGCTATGGCAACGTCATTGTCATAACCCTCAACTATCGCTTGGGGGTTTTAGGTAAAACAGAAAATTATTTACATAAATTGTATATTTTGACCTTTTAACATGGATAGAAATGTGTGTATTTGGATAATGCGTGATGGTAGTGGGTTTCTGCATTGGTTGCTTTTTTGTACTTTTTCAATTAAATCCTGAAATTTGTGAGTTTGACTGGGGCTTATTTTCTAACCAGCTAAGTTATGTGAAAAGCTTATGAACAAGTAATAACTGTCATAGATCTTTGAACAGCCTCAATTTGGAGAAATAGAGTTTAATTCTGACTAGATTGACAAGCTAATGACCAGTCTGAGTGGGACCAAGACCAATGTGAATTGCTGCAGTCTTTACTCAATTGCAATCTTAACATTTTTATAGAGGCTCATGTGAATGCTTATTTATAAAGGTTTATAAAACCATTAGTTTTATGTTTCCTTATACTCTGTTATTTACACCAAATTCTGTTGTTATTTGCATGTGCAAATTGCAGCAGCGAGCTGTAGCACTTATGTTGCAGCCTAGGGCTCATCCTGCAAGAATATCATAATATTTCTGCTGGTATAGTGGAGTAATGCAAAATTCACAATTATGTAAAGGTTTATAAAAATAATAATTATATAGTTTCTATATAAATACAACATTTTTGTTTTTCCAAGACTTTAACGGTCCAGTTTTATTTTGTTTTATTTTGGCTGTTATCTTGTCAGTCCAGTTAAAATTTAATTATTTCACCTAACTGAGACTGTTCAAAGAGCGATCTACAACAGCTAAGATTTTAATTGTTTATAACCATTCCACAGAACTCCACTTTAGACTATCATTTTGATATTAAGCACTTAAGTATTTTTCTATGTATAATTTGCTGTCTAGCAATAATTTAAATTACTGTGTTGTTAAATACCTCAGACACTTTGTACAGGCTACATTTTTTTCAAATTAAGGAAAACAACAAAGCATTAGGCAATTATTATTCCTCTGCAATGTCCTTAATGCACAATTGTACTGATTCCAAATGTCTAAAGGTCAGATAACTTATACGGTACTATTCTTCCAAAGCTTTTTGCTCAGTTGGTGTTTTGATGATTGTGTTAGATAGTTCTGTATCACAGGTCCATCCAAGACCATACTGTTTGAGTCACTCAATCTTTTTGTACTTTGATAATAATGGCATTTTTATCTCTTTGAAAATTAATCCAATGAAGATTGAGATGTTTCATTTTATGAGAATGATGATCAATCAGGACCATTTTGATTGTACTTGCAAGGTCTACCCATTTTAAGAAGAAAAATGGACACATTTTTGCCACCAAAATATCCCCCGCATGATCCACGAGCCACCAAATCATTATCAAAAGAGGCCAATGGCTCAAGTTTAACCCTATTTGTCACCTGTTTGTTGTTAAACAGTCCATATTTAAGCCGTCTCCTATATCGAATATAATTACCACAATGCAATTAGTTGAGAATTTTGAATAAATATATTTCTTTTAAAACAGCCCAATGCACCTAAAATAAATGTGATTTTTTTTTATTTATAGTTTTCCACTGTATGAAGTTTAACCTTTTTAATCATATTTCCCTTGATGCTACTTTTTGCTATGTTTTATTTTGCTGTTTGGTGCAGGGCAGAGTGATAAATAGAGCTCACATTAGCAAATTTATCAGGGTTTATTTATGAGTATGTCAAACCAGAGTAATAGTATAAACTCAAAACATACACTTACTTTTTTAAGTGTGAGGATTTTCCATTAGATCTTTGCTTATTAAAATATGATATGGTTCAGAAGGTTGATTGGTGCATCTTTATGCTTTATGAATGTGATTTTTGTTTTAACAATTTTTTTTCCCATTAAACAAAACCATTTTGTTTAAGGTCACATGTTGCAACACAACAGTTCACTTTTGTAAACAAATTTATACCACATTCACCATCTGGATTATTTAATCCTTCAATGAGCTATAAAATGTGAAAACCATGAGTGATTTGTTTTTATCCAGAGCACTTGTTTTTTGAAAGGAAACATGCTCATAATGGGTATCCCTGGAGGAAATAAACCCCTTGAAGCC
>JAOXNZ010000188.1:9841112-9853633 GCA_028566095.1 Kryptolebias brasiliensis | reverse complement strand
CAGTGCTCTCTGAACAGCAAAAATTTGATTCCCTTTGGATTTTCTAATTTTAGACAGCTCTGCAAAGCTCGGGAGCTGAACAAATAGAATAAAAATCCAGACATTTAGGCATTTTGTGGCTGCAGTTATTGAAATGACAAAGCATGAGTGGGGCCACATGAGGGTTAAAACATTTAATGCAATAAGGATCGTTTACCTGACAGTAGAGAGGGTATGAGTAGTGAGTTGTTTGTGTGAGCAGAGTATGTATGGCCTCATAGTGATTGAGTCAAGAGCAGAAATAACAGAAAACAGGCTTATTGATATCATTATTTTATATAAAAACTAAACAAGCTTCTGATTTATCTATCAAAATGTGCTTACTTTAAAGGAGCACATTTGAAGAAAGAGCTGTGCAGCATTTTTGAGCTTATTTTTCATACACACATAGAAAGCATTTGTGGACTGTAAGAGAGGTTTTGCTCCCAGATGGAAAGCCACATCTTGGCTCAGCTTTAATTAAGTAGATAATGCGTTTTTTTATTAGACAAGGGCAGTGAAGACAGGAAATGTGGGGAAAGCCACGCAGTGAAGGTCCAGCAGGCTGAGAATTGATCCTGGGACTTACTGCTTGAGGGCATTTGTGCCCATGTGGGATGCTCCTTAACAACTTAACTATCAGACTGCCCCAGGCAAGAATTTATTTTTTTAAAGGATTGAGCAAAATGTCTTTAAACCTTGATTTTTCCAGGCTTTTATTAGATGCAGACTTTTGTTGCATGTTGCTTGTGGGTGAAACATAATTTTGCAGCTGCGGCAGATGCCATAATCATTATGAGCTAAATGAAGACCTGCCTCCATTTTCTTTTGTGTCTTTATGTCCATCGTCTGTGTTCACCCCATTTCCAATTCTCTATCATCATCATCATCATCATCTTGGGTAACAGCATCATCTTCCTCCTCCTCCTTTTCATCATCATGAGTCGGAGGCACGAGGTGAGCCCATTTACATAAAGCAATATTCTAGTGATATTTTTTATTTCTCCAACTGTAATAACTTAGAAATGATTACTAGTTTTAGAAGTGAAGCATACCTCTGTGAAAATGCAAATAACTTTAATAGAGATTTACCCAATTATTGCACAAAAGCATTTAATAAAGTATGCAAGAATTCAATGTGGAACCCCCTCTGATTAAATATAGCCTTGATATCGTTCTTTTTGCTTCAATGAAATCTCTGACAAAATTCACATAAGTGAAAAAATGTTTTGTTCAAGCCTTGCCTTTATGCTTATTACACTCTTATGTGCTTGAGGTTCACAGAAATGAGCTTCTGCAGTAATGAGATATACTGTGGCGGGGCAAGACATTAGGATCTTCTGTGTTTACTTAATAATGTCAGTAGTGGAGGGAATAGGCGTAGCTGAGGATATAATGGCATGTATGTGTGGTTTCTGCTTGTGTACGTTTTGACAACAATGAATGCACCTTTATGGTTGGAACAAATATGAGAAAGTGTAAGAAAACCACTTAAAAAAATGTTCTCTTTAAATGTGTGGTAATCACAACTCATGCATAATTGGTTTTTCTACTGGGAACTCCATTATCTCATGTCAACTAACCATGCACTCATGTGATCTTGTGTGCTTGTTTTTTTGTGGTGTTGTCAGATGTGGATGCCTGGTCTTAGATGAATAATAAATTTCTTGATTTTGGCTTAGATGTTTATACCTTAAGCATTTACTTCTCAACATTTTTTTTAATATCCTATCTGCTTTTTCTCTCTGCCTTTCTGCAGGGTTTCTCAGCACGGGTGACCAGGCAGCAAAAGGAAACTATGGCTTGCTCGATCAAATTCAGGCTTTGCGCTGGGTGAAGGAGAACATAGCAGCTTTTGGTGGAGATCCAAACAGGGTCACAGTGTTTGGCTCTGGTGCTGGGGCTTCCTGTGTGAGCCTACTGACCTTGTCCCATTACTCCGAGGGTAAGCGAGAATCATACAACAGCACAGTTCAACTAGTCTTTGGTGTTCATTTTACATTATAAATATATCCCTCAAACACAGATAGGCCCATCATTGTTTTTTAAACTATAAGTGTGTTTATTTTTAAAAAGCATGTTCATAACCTATGCTGTATTATTTTAAATTTTTTTGCTTTTGAATTTTTCATGTGAACAAATATGTTGTGTAACCCTCCAATGTGCAGTCATATATGCATTTATGCAAGTGTATGTGTGTTTGGGCGCACATGCATTCATAAACGTGTATGCATGGCTCAGTGCATGTGTTCATACGCCAGTATTTTTGCATTCATGTGTATCCTGTGTATCAGACCTTTTCCACAGAGCCATCATCCAGAGTGGCAGCGCTTTAGCCAGCTGGGCTGTCAACTATCAGCCAAGCAAGTACGCTCGACAGCTCGGTGAGAGGGTGGGCTGTGGCATTGACGACAGCACTCAACTGGTTGCCTGCCTCCAGGGCCGGAGTTACCGTGAACTTGTGGAGCAGAACATAACTCCGGCCAAATATCATACAGCTTTTGGCCCAGTGATTGATGGCGATGTTATACCTGATGATCCCCAGATTCTGATGGAGCAGGGAGAGTTTCTGAACTATGATGTGATGCTGGGGGTAAATCAGGGAGAGGGTGTGAAGTTTGTGGAGGGCATCGTGGACTCAGAGGATGGTGTCACAGCTGAAGACTTTGACTTCGCCGTTTCGGACTTTGTGGATAGTTTGTATGGATACCCAGAAGGCCGAGACGCACTGCGGGAGAGCATACGGTGAGTTATTGACCTAATATTTGTGTATATTTAAAAAATGATTTGATTAATTTAAATAAATTATTAGAATCTTTCTGGTTTAAAATAACTGTACATGCAGATGGGACCAACGATTAAAGACCTCTTATCTTACACATTTATGTTACGTCCATGATTCTATTTTGTTAATATACTACGACTACTTTACAGTCTTCAGTGTTAATTAACACATAAGATTTCTCATGTCATTGCTGTCGTCCTGATATTTCTGAAACATGTTGTTTTAGCTACTGTCTCTTTAAAATCTTTAAAATGATAAGTCTGCTCTGATTGGTTAACAAAATAGAGTTCAAGACAACTGCTTATTCTTTGCTCAAGACTTGAAAAAGGAACTACTGGGTCTTGTGTCACTCAGTGGTTAAAAGGAATAAGCCCAAAAGCATGATATGACCTCAGTAAACATGATGAGACAGCCAGTAAACCATTAATGCAGCTTGACATAAAGAGTGACGTGACTGAGTAGTGCAGCAGCAACGTCTGCCAATCAGCATCTCAAAAGTTCTCAAATGAACACAGTTTTATTATGTAAAAATGTTGGCATAAAAACTGTGAAGAAAATCAAACTTAAAGTAAAACAGAACAACAGCATAAAACCAATGTTGGTATCCAGTTATTGTTATATATATTGTATTGGATATTTCAGTAAGTTTCATTATTATGTTTGTAAAAGTCAAACTGAACCCTGATCTGATAGTTTGTATGAAAAACTTTGAACAGGTGTTAGGATATCACTTTCTTCCCAGGAAGTGTTAATAGGCTTAATGTGTAAACAATAAACTATCAAATGACCACCCACTTGCATAAATATGGCAGATAACCCATTTATCTCTGAGTGAAATAAACCCAGATATACTGCACACATGGTAACCGCAGCCCATAACACACAAAAATTTATGTGCATGCACAAAGCTCTGCGTTGCTAAGCAACACAGCGCTAGTTGGATTTCTGTTGTGGACAGTAACACCCATTAGTCAATTTGTTGTAGTCATTAGTCTGATCATCATTTGCCCCTAAGTGTAACTTCTCTGCAGCTACTTCCTGTTTCACTGCGGTAAACTCACCCTCAGATGTCAGATACTAAACTAACATCACAGTTGACATGAATACTTTCCTATTGAATTTAGCGCTTAGCCAGATCCAACGTGCATCTGCTGGCTCAGATCATATGACAGTATCTGTGTTTGATTAGGGTGTTTTCAGTTGCCTGAAGTTTTTACAAGAACTTCCATGTGGATAAAATCCTGTTTTATTGCCTACTTGCCTTTTTTGTAATGTTAAAACTGCTGGGCCCAATTCTGGTACGACCGCTCACCTCACACTTCTAAACAGCATACGTCAAAGGTTTTCTTCAGTCTAGCTGCCAACTAATTTCAAATGTATTCTTTGAAGGTTCATGTACACAGACTGGGCTGATCGTGACAATGCAGAAACTCGCAGGAAGACACTGGTAGCACTTTTTACAGACCACCAGTGGGTGGCACCAGCAATCGCCACAGCTGATCTTCACGCTCAATATGGGTCTCCAACCTACTTCTACTCCTTTTACCACCACTGCCAGAGTGATGCCACGCCACCATGGGCTGATTCTGCCCACGGTGATGAGGTATGAGACTTTGAATTTTTTTTTGTGTGGGTTTGCTATTTGAGGTAGGCAAAGTGGAAGAATGCAAATTTATAGTCAACATAATTAGACAAAATTTACCAAACAATAATGACTAATATTTGCTATATGTCTGAAAAACAAATACCATAGCGCTTCAAACTAATCTGTTCAAAATGTTTTATACATGCAAGTCAAGCTGAAGTAGTGCAAAATCTGGAAAAAAAAATGATAGAAGAAAAGATGTTGTCTGTCTGGCATCTTCCCCAAAAGATGCTCTGGCATACTGAGTGAGACAAGTCAGGGGACATTAAGTCTGAATGGGCTGTATTTTGTCCCCAATAGCAGAAGCAGCTGTAAAGTGTTGTGGCTGTAAGTGGTTGGTGCCAGATGTAACGGGAGCTCCCAAACCTGATAGTAGACACCTGTGGTGAAGAAAACCATCAAGCTGAAGGAGTCCTACAGAGATTGGTGGCTTGTGGGACACCTTAGGCAGCTGACAAGTGCTGGCGGAGCAAGCGGATCCCAGCTTAGGCAGTTGTGGAAGCAAAAACTCAGGTGTGGGAGGGGTTTGGTTTAGCTGCATGGAGTATAACTTTTAGTCAAACTTAAACAGGCTGACCAAAAATGAAAGGATTTGACTGTCAGTGGAGCTGAAGTCACAGAGGTGGTTAAAGCACTTCCCTGTGGAAAGCCCTGGATGGTAATGGGCAGTGTTGCTTGACACAGTTGACACACCTGTGTAATACTGAGACCATGATTCACAACCACAAAAAATAGATTGCCAATTCTGGGTTTGAAGTGAGGTGCTGCCTCAAATGGAAGAGTTCAAGTGTCTTAATATCTTGCTGACAAGTATGAGTTGATTGGAAAGAGACATTAACAGGTGGCTTTGGGCAACACTTGCAGTGATGTGCACACTGAACCAGTTTGTTAAAAGAAGCTATTGGTTTACCAATTGAATTTTGTTTCAACCCATATATATGGTCAAAAGCTTTGGTAGTGAAAGAAAAAACGAGATTGTAAATGCAAGGAGACCAGCTAAGTTTGCTTGGGCTTACTTTTAGGGAATGGTTAAGAAGATCAACTATTTGTAAGGCACTCAAAGCAGAATTGCCTCTCTAAATTAAAAAGGGCCAGTTGACGTGGTTTGGGCACCTCATCAAGATTCTGTCTAGACATTCTCCAAAGGAGGTGTTTGAACATGTCTCTGGGAGGAGGCCAAGGACTTGCCAGAACAAAATGTATCTTTAGGCTAGCTTGGGAACGCCCAGGGGTCCCAGTGGAAAAGACAGCTGGCATAAGGGAGTTCTCTGCTCAAACCTTTGCCCTCACAGCATGGATTTAGATAAGGAGCAGAAAATGCTGCTTATCCAGCAAATCCATAGATCACTGCTAAGCTCTTTCCATCAAATAATCACAAACTGTGCTTCATGCTTATGATTACCAAATCTAGCTACACAACCTAACAAACACATTCAAATAATTTATTTATTACTGAAAAAACACTTAGACAGCTGAAGGCCACAGAAGAAGAGCAGAGAGCTCAGACTATAGCAGTTGCTGGTTGTAGTTACGGTTTTATCATTATGCTTCACTGATACTGACTTTGTACTTTGATGTGCATATCGGCAGACTCTCTAATAAATCTATTTTCTTCTTTTCCATTGCTATGTGGTTTTGGCATTGTTAAAATAGTATCTTCTTCTACACAATTTTCCTTCACAAAGACCTTTTAAAGCCTGAAAAGCGAGGAGGTGCCTAAGTCTAACATTTTTCTTAGACCACTTTAATTACAATCTGTTGAGGGTTGGGGAATTTGTGCCCATTGATGCCATAAAATTATTGCCTGCCTCAGCTTTAAGTAGAAATATTTGCTGAATTTATTCTGCTACGGGCCCCACTTTGATAGCGTAGCAATAGAGAAATCTTTTCATTCCCATGTTGTGTGTGCTTCGGCTTAGTATATAAACTGTATAAATGAATTTTGGGAACAGATTACTTTATAGATTTGGGATGATTGGTAAATTTCAAACTGAATTAGGTACTTGAGTTTAAGTTTATTAAGAGTTTGACATGATTCAGCTGTTTAGTGTATAAATATTACTCGTATGTTATTCCAGCTTGAGCATGTATGTGTGTGTTTGTGCTTGTGTGTGTGTAGGTGCCCTATGTGTTTGGCGTGCCAATGGTGGGTCCCACTGATCTGTTCAACTGTAACTTCTCCAAGAACGACGTGATGCTGAGCGCAGTAGTCATGACTTACTGGACCAACTTTGCCAAGACTGGGTAAGCTAATAAAATTTCCGTTGATCATTCAGAGACCATTCAGAAAGAAAATCACCTAGACACTGGGATTTTTATTTTTTTCAAAATCATAAATACCTAAAAAATAAAACAAAGCATTGATTCGAGTAAATTAGGCTCTTTCTCAATTCAGTATTTGGAAAAAAATCTATCTAAGTATAATGAAGACCAGGATAGTTAATCACATTTAAGAATGTAAAATAAAGTGCACCAATGAGATCGATTATTCTTTGCTGTTGTTTTTTTTGTTTTTTTTTTAAATAATGTCATCACAGAGACAAGGATTTTGGCAACATATGGGGTTGTTTGTTTAAGTGCGGACAGCTCACTCTTGACTTTACAGGAAAAAATCTCTTCCAAGCCAGAAATAAGACATTCAAGACTAAAGTCTGTGTTTTTATTAAGATAAACATATTCATGCTTCTTCACTTTGCACTAATTTGCTTTCCATATGTTTCATTATCTTTTGGACTGAATAATAATAAAGATGAGCAGTGGCAGAGTTTATAAATATCTATCAATGTTTACACAAAAACTAAACATTCACACCACATATTTTCATACATAATTGTTTACTAAATGCTATTTGGAAAAATGTACTGTGCTAAACTTGTAGACATTGTCTCCTTTTATTTTAAACTGGGAGCATTTTATTAGCATAGATCCCAACTCTCTCATTCTCCGAACCTACTTAATCCTGTTCAGGGGCAGGGGGAGGGTGAGACACTTGTACTCACACCTAAGGTCAGTTTAGAGTTGCCAATTAAGCTGAAATGCATGTTTTTGGTCTGTGGGAGAAAACCGGAGTATCTGGAGAAAACCGCAGTTGCACAGGGAGAACATGCAAGCTCTACACAGAAAGCCCCAGGCTAAACAAGATTTGTACCAGAGACCTTTATGCTGTGAGGGAACTAACCACCACACCCTTAAATATATTAGATTTTATTTAGACTGACTATTTCTGCTAAAATATGTAGAGTTTTATTGCAGCATTAGAGAAAAACAGTGTTAAAAAAACCCTGACGGTTAAAGGATGTTTTTGTTGTCCTTCAAAAGCTTTCTCTTAATGAAAAAATATTTTAAATACAGTCATAAAATCAGAAGTGCAAAAATTTGGCAAAAATACACAGATTCTGACAGCTCTTCTTTTTTTGATCTTTTTTTTTTAAAAAACTAATCCGGAGTGAGAGTTTACTCAAAATGTTAAATTAAAAAGAACCGCCTCAAGCTAAGATATTCAATTTATCTAATTGAAAATGAAATATCTGCTAGTAGCTAAAAACATATTGTTACAGTTACACACATTAAAACTTTACAAACCTGACAGCGCACACTGATAAGAGTCCTTTTTATCTCTGCACTGACTTGAAATACAAGATAAAAGTAATTGTTCAAGGTGGACCTCCATTCTGCCGAGCTAGAAGTGAGTAATTACCAATAATTAATCCAATTGAGGTTCACTCCGCTGAGACCTCTTGAGATTTAGACATATGCAGTCTAGACCTTAATCTAAATATTCATTGTGCCTTGCTGTCTTACAACGTAAGAATCAGGACAGCACATGAGCATATTTTGACACAAGGAAAGCTGTCTTTAATGTGGATGCATTACAGCAGTAACATCACATTAAGTCTGCAGTTTCTAGCACAGCCTGTATTGTCATTACTACCGCAGCAAGCTGTTGAGAGAAATCACGCTGGAGAGATGTGAAGAGTTTGGTCTACACTTCAATTATCAATGGGGAACTTTCTCTGAAAAGAGATTTCACTCTGCTGAGAGCGCCTCTGATGATGATGGAACTTTGCGACAGCTCAATTTAACCAGGGAGGGAATGCTCCCTGATGTATATTTTGTAAGCCTCTGTGTGGGTGTTAACTCCAAGCTTGTGTGCATCTGGGTGTTGATCGGTCTTAGCAGCCTTTTTTGTGTTGTTCATATAGATGGTGTGAACTGATAAGTGAGGAAATATATGATAAAGGCACAGCTGTAAAAATGTGATGCTGTTTTCATTTGCGGCATCTTAGCTGCTGACACAAATACCTTGGTAACTCACAAACGAGTGCCTGTTTGTATGTTTCAGGAAGGTGTTGGTGTTTTTTTTTTTTTTTTAGGATATCCCTGCTTTAACACACACTCATTCATCTCTGTCTCAGTTTTATGTTGGTATTGCAGGTGCTCAAACTGTGCATCAAAACAGTTTTGTAACCGCTATATAAACTGGACAAAAGTCAGTGATCTACAAATAAATTTCCTTTGAGTTATGTTCAGAGTAAAAAAGAAACTGTATTTCCTCTGAGGAAATACTAGCTGCCATCGGTTTGTTTCATGTCACCTTGATATTGATTGGAAAGATGTCTTGTGAAATTGTTGGCCAGCTTGAGAGGAACTCAGGATCCTCAGAGGACACCTGGCAGCTAAGAAAAACTTCTCTGAAGCTTTTCTTGAGCTCTGTGACATTTAAGAAGTTCAAACAAATAAATTATCGATGAACTTCTAACAAATATCTGAACTAAATATGATAGATCATGAGGTATTACTTTATTCTGTTATTATCACTGAATCATTTGATCAAATGTGCATATGCGATAGAACACAACCATCTCAGTTCAACTTTCTAAATAAACTTACTCAGTATTATTCACATCAATGCCAAAAGTTCAATTAATTTTGTTTAATCAATTAGAAACCATGACATTTTATTGTTAATCACATATAGGGGACAAAAGTAAGGGTGCAAATAAGCACTGAAGTGTTAAGATTTGCCGGTCAGTCTTCTGTTTAAGCCACAAATTTTGTGTCATTGAAAAACCCATTTAAAAATATACAATAGTGTGCTGTGATTTTTGGTGGCAGTATAATGTACAGCATACATGAAATTTGGAAAATCTGAAAATGTTTCCCATGCACAATAGGATTTTGACAAAACAATAATAGTAATAAAAAAATTAGCCCGTTTGGTGTTCTATGACTTGAGCAAATTTGACAGTACAAACATCCTTCAGAGTTTTAACAGGTCAGGAAAAGTCCATTTTTACATGACTGAACTGGCATTTTGATGTCTTTTATGGTCTTTACACAATCACAATTTATGTTTTGGAGATTTTCTCTAAGAATGTTCAACTTAAAGTGTGGTGATGTCACTCACACATTTAATTTTTTCCACAATTCTTACACTTCCTATACAATTCATACATTTCCTATACAATTCATACATCAAAACTTAGGCAATATTGTCTTTTTTCTCCCAGGAGGTGCACATCCAAGCTTCCATTGACTTCCAGTCTATCTGAACTGAAATGTTTCTCCTCAAAACTGGGAGTGAAGTGCCTTTTTTCATAACTCCTAGATAGAACATTGTAGACACATAAATGTTTACGTGAGTGATGACCAAACACTCCTGTCAGTAGCTGCACTGGCACCATTCAAAATTATTTTCAGACATTTTCTAGTTCTAATTATTACTTTGCTGTTACGTTACACTATTCTTTTTGTTGATTTACCTTTTTTTCCCCATGAATTTTTAAAATCTATGTGATATTTTACTGATATTTAATTTATGTTATATTTATGTTATACATGCAGCATCTGTTTACACCAGGACTTTTTCTCTCAACAGAGATCCAAACCAGCCAGTTCCTCAAGATACCAAGTTCATCCACACGAAGCCTAATCGCTTCGAGGAGGTTGCCTGGTCTAAATACACCCCTAAAGAGCAGCTGTACCTCCACATTGGTCTCAAGCCTCGTGTCAGAGACCACTACCGTGCCACCAAGATCTCCTTCTGGCTCCAGCTGGTCCCTCACTTGCATCATATCAACGAGCTCTTGCAGCCCATGTCCTCCTTTACACACAGCCCTTCTCCACAGGATGATACTCCCTACACCAAGCGTCTATCCAGAGGTTGGTCTCCTATAAGTACGCGCCACCCAGGTTCACAGGGAGGCACGCCACAGCCACCAGAGTCTGCTTTAGGAGAGGATGCAGGAGAAGACGGTGTTCGTGTCCCAAAAGAAGACTACTCCACTGAACTGTCGGTGACGATTGCCGTCGGAGCCTCGCTGCTGTTTCTTAATATACTTGCATTTGCAGCCCTGCTTTATAAGAAGGACAAAAGGCGCCTGGAGCACAGAAGGCCACGCCCACTTCCACCTCCTAGAAGGGACATTACGCCTGCAGATGTTGCAGCTCACCTGCAGGGGGAAGGATTAATGTCATTACAGGTGAGCACGGTGTTTTGTATGTGTAGGTACTATGCATACAAAAGTTTGGTTTACATTGCATGAATCTCACAGTTCTTATGTAGCTGTAAAAGTTACACGAAAACATTTATGCCTACTGTTATTAATATATCTTTTTGTATACGTAAGTGACATAAAATGAGTCGAGGTTGTGTGAAAAAATGACTGAAGTCTCAGACTGTCACAGCTGCATGCAGAGAGCACTCCTGCAAATCACAGCCTGTCATCAGCAGACATAATCAGAGTGAGATTCGGAGTGTATGTGTGTGTGCATGTATGAGTGGTGTACAATTGCCTGAATTGCTTTTAATTGCCTTCTATTAACTGAATATTTGGCTTCCCCCCCCCCAAGTTTTCTTAGTCGTCTTGTATTAATTTGAAATATCACACAGAGAGTGATAAATGTCAGATATTTTTTTTACAGCTGACAAATCCTGATAATTAGCAATTAAACTAATTTGCTCAGCATCACAGCTGCATATATTGTTTTTTCTGTATTCTTACGCCTTTACTAGAAAAAAAAATCAATCATATCCTTTGGTTTTAGCACACAATCTTTTCTAATTCATGCTTGTGTAGAATGGCCCATGTACCAGATTCAGCACTCACTGTTGTATTTTTGTGGCCTACTAAAATGCATAAGCTTTAGAACCTGTAGTACAGCAGGCATTAATGTGTGTCTTGTATTATCTGCTTTTAAATGAAAAGCTTTTCGTGTCAGATTATAAAGGAGTGTTTGGGATTTGATGCCCTTCTCTTTGTGATTCAAACATTTTTATCACCTGCCACTGAAAGGCAAAGGTTATGTGTTGGCCTGTGTCTGTGTGTGTTTATGTCTATTACCAAAATATCTCATGAACTAGTGGACAAATCTGAATAAAACTTACATAAAGTAATCATTAGTGTTAGTAGCTGAGAGTCATTCTTAACACATACTCTGAGATTGTGCAAATGCTATTTTTAGGGTTTGACCAAATCTCCATCATTTCGCAACATAAGATAATCTTAGTCTAAAACTCAGGAATGCATTCAGCAAAAACGCATGAAAGGCAAAGGGTGATATGCATTACTTCAAGGAATGCTAGGGCTTTAATCAAATTAGTTTTCAATATAAAAAAATAAAAATCATAGAGAGTTATAGTATTATTTTACTTTATTGACCAGTGAATAATACTGTACTTATAGTCACTGTCACTTTCAGCTGCAATAAAAATATAACTAATATGCTGTTTTATATATTTTAAACGTCAGATGAGTGGATGATCATTTTATTTGAATTGTAGTTATTGTTGTTTTAGACTATATCAAAATAATGAATGTGTTGCTTAGTATTTTAAAATGTTTTGACGTCAAAGGTTTTGTCAGGTAAAATGAGTAACACTATTCTGATGAGATGCAATTTTACCTTTTCATGCAAAACTCACATTCATTATCCCTGTCAGGATCAATACCATTTAAACAGAAATACCTAGCTGTGATCTCAATAGATCTAAATAAAAGTACCTATAACTGTTAGCTGAGAAGATTTGGTGCATTTTGTAAAAAATAAATTTATTCTTTTTAATGAATTTTA
>JAOXNZ010000188.1:9825390-9837155 GCA_028566095.1 Kryptolebias brasiliensis | reverse complement strand
TGTACTTGTTTGTTTCTTAGCTGGGAGCAGTGACTTCCTTTAAAGACAACTTTAAACCCAGACACACATTTGGAGTCAATGATTTTCTTGTTTTTTTCTTGTTCATTTGAAGCTAAGTGCTGACTTTAGTATGCAGCAGATAAATGATGCTAAATGAAAGACACTCAAAGTTTTTTTTTTTAAACTGGAGAGAATGTGAAATGAATTTGACATTGATTAAGTTTTGCTTCACATTAGCATGAATGTGTACAACTTAAGTCACTACAGCAGAAAAAAACCCAAACAGAAACAGGTAGACATTACTGTAAATCATTGTGGACCATCGGCTCTGCCAGTTAGCCCAAGAGACTCTGAAAGTGAGATGTGAAAGGACCAAAGCCGTGGCTGACTTCCAGACCAGATTGATGTCTCCCCCAACATGTCCCTGCTCTAATCCCATTAACAGCAGTTAATTTGATTTATGTCAGACAACATATCAGAACGCATGACTTGAAGTCATGACCAGGTGTTCTTTTGTTTCATGTCACCGTGTGCACAGAGGGCCATGTTAGAAATCATTCAGAACTGAAAAACCACTCAAGCGTTGGTTAGCTTGGCAACTGCAAGCTGAACGGTGGGCCAATAAATCAAAAGTCACTTGGACACAGAAGCACTTTCCCCTCACTTTATCTGAGCATCTTGAATTTTGGCTTTTTACTTGAATGGCTACAACTTGATTGATGTCAGTAGATCAAGAAATTCTCAACAAGTATAAACAAGAACTGTGCGTACATGTGAGCATTTGGGCTTTTTTAGAGATACTAACTATAATTTTTAAAATATATTCACCTTTAGGTGCATTTGATTCATTATTAGATACAAAGTGTTCCAGTGCAGCTTTTCTTTTCTAAGATTAAAAGTTTATGTTTCCAGTCAAGCATAGTGTAAAATGTTGCCATTTTATATTCTTCAAAAAAACATGATACATAGTAAATTAACATAAATAAAGTAATACTCTGTGAAGGATATACAAAAGTATGGGCTTGTTTACTGGATCTTAAGGCACATATGATCATATGTAGCTGGTGCCTTTGCTGTAAAATGTTGTAATACCGATCTATGGTTTGTAGGAATCTAAAATGGCAACATTTTACTTTGGGAGCTGAGTTTTATTTTCACTCTTCACGCTCATGCTTGTGATATAAAACAGACTGGATGGTCACTTTGTAATGTTTTATACATGTAAGGAGAAACAGTGAAAAAAGTTACACATGGTTTTATAGAAGAGTGATGATATTTTAAAACCTGGAGTCTAATTCACCCTCTTTTTTGGGGTAAAGAACAAATATAGGCAGACAAACTTTGCAATAGAGTCTGAGAGAGAAGGTGATGGCTTCTAACAGCTAATTTACATTATGTGTGCATTAATATTTCATGCCAGTTAAATAAAATGTAGTGCTTGAATCTGAAAATGACAGGCTCATATTGGGATTATCAGTGTTCACAACATTAGGGATCCTCTAAAAAACATCCCCTATTAGTTTATGTTTTGCTTCTCTTTTTTTTTTCTTAGTTGTGCACCCTCTTTTTTGCTCAGGGATGCAGTTATGTTAAAGTAAGCTAAAGTCAAGTCATTTTATTCAGAGCTAACTATGACTTTTAGCAACTACAGCCTTGAGCAAAGAAGAACTGCTGACATTAATGTATTTCCACATACTAAAGCAGAATGTTTATCAGATTTGGATGGGGCACTTGAATTTGACAGCCAGCGCTATTTATCTGAGCTGCAGTCGACCCAGTAATCACTAGGCATGATTTTAATGTTTCAACCGGTCATAACCCTCATTTGGCCGTGAACATCTCCTGCTAAATGTAGGTCAAGCAATTTAGTCTTTATCATTTATTTATATAACACACACACAAACATTTATAAATGTGCAGTGGAATGAGTGGAAGAAAAGGAGTCACTTTTAGTTAGCGTTGAAATATTTTTTTCAAACTTTCATTTCAATGGTAGAAGAAAAAGCTACAATAGAAAATTGTTTTATTGCATCTCATGTTGATGAAACAATGTTACTGTGTAAATAAGAAACTATATAGGCTGTGTGCTACCAACAAGATGTATCAGGAACATTTTAAAGCTGATCGTTTTGTAAAAATGTTTTTTGCTGTTCCACAGATGCAGAAAAACGTACTTTTTGGTGTGAAGACAGAATGTATTTCTAGACATACCTGTGGCACCGAAAACACATCAAACTTTTAGCATATTTTGGGATTCACAGCTTCAGATGGCCTTTTTTTTTTTTTAGCAATTTGACATAATAATTGTATCAGCTGTAAAACGCAGTGGGTCACCAGATGTGCTAATAAGATTTCAAGTTTAGTGCATTTAATGCCACAAATTATATTGAAATCTGGGCTTAATTTAAACATTTACCAATATTTTCAAATATGCTGAAAATTCTCTGATATTTTAACCTTATTTAGCCTGATTGCCTAGATGTGTTTGAACATTTTATGCTTTAAACACTTTTAACCCAAACATGTCTGAATGAGTAAATAAGAGTAAACTTTAGCTAATAATGGTTGTGTACTTCTTCTGCAGCAGGGTTTTCTACCTTCTGATATAACAAGGAACAAGCAAAAGCATAAATAATAATAATTCTGGACGTTAACCATAGCTCTGTTTCTGCTTGTCACTTTAGATTCCTTTGGCTAGTTGAAGGCCCTTAAATCACTATTTATGACTAGAAAACAACCTTACTTTAAGCATAAAAAGGATTTATTTACAAATTTACAGTATTTACAAATCAAAGGATGAGTTATGAATGAATGATTCTATTGAACTTTATGGCAAATAGGGGATTAAACTGATGACTCATGAAAATTATGCTCAAATACCAAAATAAGAAAAACTTTTGTACCCAGTGGAAGATCACTTATTGCTATTTGACTGGCAGAGGTTGTCTTTGTCAAAAATATTTTCTGCAATCATGGTGATTTTTACATTTTTTTCATTCTTTTGTGGAACAACTAGCAACCAGTCCTCCATAGGCAGTAAGTGAAATATTACAAGTGGAGGTTTTGTTGCCACAATTTGGGAAAGCAAAAAACATGAACCAGCTATGATTTACAGTCCAACCCTCGGGCCTGCTCTCACTCCCTCACTGAAAACTAGCCTTTTTTTCTTCAGCATCTCACCTCCCATGTGATCTCACGTGTCATGTGTCTTTCCAAAATCTTGTCAGACTCCTAATAAGATTCTGATTCAGTCAGATGAAAACACAAACATGTTTTCTTTGCTGCATTTAATTGCTTCTTGCTCAATTAGCAGTGAAGCTGTTGGTGTTTTCAGTTTAGGTAGGTTTTCAAATGTGAATCTTCATGATTTACAGCCAAAACTATAGGAAAAATACAGTTTCAGCTGGAAAACAAAAGCATAAGAAAGTCTGTTCTGTGAGGTTGTGTTTATACACAGTGATTTTTTGAGTTAAATAACAGGATCAGCATGTTAACAGGCTCACAATTACTTTGGCAAATTACAGCTGAAGCAGATGTTCGTGTTGCAACAGTTTGGTCATGAGACAGAGGATCACCAAACTCATTAACCTTTCTCAGCGGAACATGATTTTCTGCACAAAATATCAAGGCAGTACATCCAAAAGTAATTTCAGTTTCTGCCACCCCTTGAGAGACACACTGTTTAGCGTGTTAAACAGCCATCAAACATAATTAAATACAATACAGAATACGATCGAATGCAGTCGGAGTCCAGCCGAATTCACAGGACGGCTGCATATCTTCTCATCTGAATGAATCATACCTGCTTAAGTTGCATTCCACAGTCTGAAAGGCAGTGACAATGTCATCTCCTCCTGTGTTTCTTTCTTTTTTTCATTCAGGGGATCTGAAGGGTGGAGTAGCAAGATAAAGGAAAAAAAAAAAGCAGCTGAGCTACAAAATATAGAAAGAGGAAAGTACAAGTGGAGGATGTGAGATGAATGATAATAGGACATATGCAGGAGTAAGAGTGAAGGAGATAATGTTATAGAGAGTAAATAAAGGATGCATGTAAGCAGGAGAGGAGTGCGGGGTAACTGATAAGGGTAACTCATTAAGGAATGGAACACAGCCGGTGTGTTTGTTTATTGGCTGGCAGGCTCGCAGCACTTAATCACTTCTGCCAAACTGCACATAAACATGCATAAAGACGCACATACGCGCCGGCATGCAAGCTCAAACATTCTTTTGCATCTACTAATGCATCAACACTGTGCACAAGTTAACACATGCCTTCATGTTACACGTGCATGCTCGGGGTAATGCATTCCTTGTGGCAACTTGAGTCACTGAATCATTCTCTGCACGGTCTTCATCACTCTCTTCCTCTCTCCGGTTCACCTCCTTCTCATCCTTCTCTCCTTTTTTTCCATGCTTTGGTAATCTTTTGCTGTCCTCTCTTCCATCATGCCTCCTGTTGGTCTTCTCACCATCCTCCTCCTCCCCTCTCTGGTCTGAATGGGTCCCCTCTTATCTCACAACCTTGAGTTGATCTTCAAAGCGTCATTGCAGCCGAGCACGTGAGGTCACAGCGTCTCTTCCTCCTGTTTCTCCTCTCTCCTCTCCTCTCCTCTCCACTGCACTTCACTACTTTTTTGCTTTACCAGTCTCCTTCCCCCATCTAATCTGCTGTCTACCTCCTTCAGCTCACTCCTTCCGCATTATTCTCTTCTCTTCCATCTCACACTCCATTTCTCTCCTCCCCTGCTACCATCTATCTGTACCTCAAATGGTTTCATCGCCTCTTAACTGATCCCTACTCTGCCTCTCCCCTCCTGCTCCCACTTTTGTCTCATTTGCTCCACTCTTTTTTTTCCGGTTTTTACTCCCTTTTCAATAATACCTTTCAAATAAGGAGCTTTTTTTATGTGTGTGTACATGGGTTGCCTTTGCACGTGTCTCTCTGTGTGGGTGTGCTGTTTTGGAGATGTTCCACGCTTAACTGTGTCTCAAGCAGCCAAGAGCCCCGCAGTGTTTCCATTCTCTAATTAATTAAGCGTGGGATGCTTTGCTACATATATTGCTCATCTGTCTCACTTGCTTTTGACCATCTGTCTGTCTCACCTCTCTATTGCCACAATGACACAGTCCACCTACCTGTTAAAGACACACTTTTGTCTTGCATGTCTCCCCCTCCCCCTGTTTCTATCCCTCAGCTCGTTTCGGTTCTCTCTGATTGCACGCTCCGTTAGACTTCTGTCTGTCTGTGGGGGGAACTGCTACATTATTCAGTCATCTCTGCTGCCCGCTGCTTCTCATAAAGGAGAGTAAACATGAGCAGTAACTCGCTGGGTCCAGCTGAGGTCAGCATTGTTCATGATTATTAAGTGACTTGAAGAGAGAGTTGGGAGTGGGGGGTTATTTGTAGGATGGTTTTTTTGTTTGCTTTAATGCATCATAATGATGGATTCCCATGTGTGTGGGCAAGTCAGCTGTGTCTTTTGGAAGGTGCTTGAAGACTGAGAATAACTTACACACGATTCAGCATTAAGTAAGCCATAAAGTTATTTTTTTTGTACACTTCAGTAATGTAGATTGGTTTTTTTGGACTGTTTGATGATATTTAGATTTTAAATTGAAACAAGACAAATGTTGTGGTGTTTGGACCTGAGCATCTTAGGAACAAACTTTGCAGCGTTTCACTCTGGATGGCATCACCTTGGCCTTCAGTTTTAATGTTAAGAGATTTGGTCTGATCTTTGATCAGGATATGTGTTTGAACGCCCACATTAAATAAGTTACCAGCATCACTTTCTTCCACCTGTGCCATATTACTAAAATTAGGAACATCTTGTTCCAAAATTATGCCAACAAAACAGGATCATGCATTTATCATTTCTAGTTCTGGATTACTGTTATTCTTCATTATCATGGTGTCTGAAAACTCTCTAAGATGTTTTCAGATTATTCAAAATGTTTCTGCCAGGGTTCTGATGAGAGGTAGGACAGATTATATTTCTCAATTTTAGCTTCACTCGACTGTCTTTCTGTAAAATTCAGAATAGAATATAAAACCTATCATAAAAAGCTCTCAACAACCAAGCTCCATTTTGTATTAAAGATCTTATTGTTCCATATTTTCCTAACAGAGCACTTTGTTCTTAAACTGCAGATTTACTTGTGGTTCCTAGCATTTCTAAAAGTAGAACAGGAGGCAGAGCTTTCAGATATCAGGCTCCTCTCTTGTTGAACCAACTTCCAGTTTCTGTCCATGAGGCTGACACCCTGTCTAACTTAAGAGTGGGCTTAAGATTTTCCTTTTTGATAAAGCCTATAGATAGGGTTGGCTTGGGTTTCCTGAGCTATCTCCTGCTTATGCTGACCACATTTCCTCTCTCTGCTGCTGTCTTTACTCTCTTTACTCTTCATGCTTGTTTTCGCAGTTATTGCTGCCTCTAACCACCGTTTTTCTTCCCATAAAAACTACACCTGGACCAGTCCTTCTGTGTTTGTTTGTGTCTTTTTTCTGTCCTCTCAATCTTCAGGTTCTGATTCTGCTGGACGTTTCTTCCTGTTTTAAAGGAGTTTATTTCCACTGTTGCCAATATTTTGCTCAGGAGGGGAGATTGTGACGAAGTGAAGATTTGACGCAATCTGCTGGCTTCCTTCAATAGATCATTTTTTACCAATTGGCATTTTATAATGTACTGAATGTGAATGCATTGGATTATAACAGGAATGATTTGACTGTATTTTGGCTTTATTCTGGATCTGAGTTGGATTTATGATTTGGACTTGTTTTTCCTTTTGTATAGTGCTCTGAGTTGACTTGTTGTAAACTGGTGCTATATAAATAAACTGAATTGAATTGAATTATTATTCTCCTTCCCAACTTGTCTAGCTGCTAGATTCAGGCCTGTGTGTGTGAATGATCTGAATGTGTTTGTGGGTGCATACCATCCACTTGACCTTCCCTGTCTGATCCGTGAGGACTATTCTCAGCCAGAAAGAGAGATGGAGGAAAATGGAGAGAATATGAGTGTTATTCTTGGCCTGTGGTGTCTCAGACAGGAAGGAAGTTTGGCTTTTCAGCACCGACTGTCCTCACTGTAAAAATCCTCTCACAAAACACACACTCTCTCTCTCACACAGACTCTCTCATTTGATATTGTCTTGATTCGGTTACAAAAAAAATCTTAAATCAGCTTTAATAAAAAACAAGTTTTCATTCAAACATTTGATTTACAAATACATTGCCTTTTGTCACCCAAAGGAAGTAAATTCTTTGTAATGAAGTTGTTTTAACAAAATTATATCTTCCTATGGAAACTCTGTGATTCCATGAGGATACAATTTGGTTATTTTACACCCTCCAACCTCTGCTGTTGCAGGCAGGAAACTAAGTCATTTCTGTTTACTTTCAGATTTCTTACAGTTCTCCTGCTTTCTGCCACAATGTCCCCTCAAATGGCCCAGAAAGCAGCCTAATTGGAACAGCAGTGACCCTCTGTGTCACGCCGAAGCCCACTGTTTTCTTACTTTTATCTGGATTGTGTTTGTTAAAGAAAACAGTGCAGCTCTGCATTACCGCTGTGTCTCATTTAGTAATTTTTCAATGTTTACAACATTACAGTAAACCAAGCAACTGAGCGTAGCAAATTAATGCAGAAAACATCTCATTATCGTTGCGCACATTATTGCAAATTTTGCCACCTTTTGTTAGCCTCATCTACATTTTTTGGTATTTAAAAAAAAGTGCAAGCAAAACACACAAAAATAACAAAACATGTTGACAAATGTGACAATACATGAGAGGCATTTTCTGTATTTTTTCACTTAACAGAGCAGATCTCAATTGTTTTTTTATATGTGGCGACAATTATTCTGCATGATTAAAGACAATAGTCTCTTAAGGGTTATAAAACTTTTCCTCTGTCAGTGAAATAATACAATTGCTCACACAGCCTTTTGATAACGCAATCTCAGCTGTGGATTTATTTACGAATGAGCAATTTTTTAGATGTTTTCTATATAAAAAAAAAATATCACCAAGAACATCTTCAGTTTTTTCAGATCTAATGGTTGATTATTGAAAACCACACTGAACAAACTAAAGACAAAGACTAGATTTGGTAGTTTACTTGTGAAAAATGTAATAAAAGTAAATATAAAATTCCATATGCATGCGTAGCAAAAGTACATAATCCCTGGCTTTAAGTAGTCAAGCACATCAAGTAGGAGGAGTTTTATATTTTATTCTTGGATGTTGGCCAGTTTCCTCACATGAACTGCTTGTTTCAGATTCCTCCATGTATTTATACTCAACATAAAATAACTAAATTCTTCTTCAACCAATTTTTGATTGAACTACTTTTGTGCTTTGCTTGCTTCATTTTCTGTTGAGATACGATTCACAAACAAATATGTTGACATTTTTCTTCAGAACTGGCTTTTATAATTCAGACTTGGTTGTTTTTATCAGTAACAACAATCTGCTGTAACCTTAAATCAGCAAACTAGCACAAAGCATGACACTACAATTTTAATGTTTCATAGCTGAGATCAGGTTCTTAACCAAGCCAGAATGAAGTGTTTTCCTTCTTTCAAACATAACTATGCTTATAACTTATGAGTCCAAAAAACATTTTTTCCTACAGTCTGAAATTGCTGATCTTTAATAACCTGTAGCCAAAAGATTTTCTTTCTGAAAAGCAGTAACTTTCTCCTTGAGGTCCTTCCATTAAAACTATTGATGTTCTGATAGAAGATCCATCAACATCCCTCTCATGAAGAAGTTAGCAGTGATCTTGAATATCTTCTATACAACTAACTCTGTGTAACTTGATGAACATAAACAACTTTTCATCAGACGAACTAAGATAGCTTTGTATTAATGCCAAATAAACTTCTTAAAACTTACACAAAACAAGTTATGGTGAAGTTAATCCAAACAGAGTTGATACAATTATTGTTTGAGATAACTCTCAGCTACTACCAGACCAAACTGTAGCTCAATATTACTAAAATGAACTGAGTTATAGACATTTTTGTGTTTGCTGAGGTCAATTAACTGTGGCTGCCATCTTGAATTGGTTTGACTCCAAAGGTTAGATGTACATCCAACAGTTACTTTATGAGAGTTTCACTAAAAATCATAGTGTGGTTGATGAGATATCTTGCTAAGAGAAACACACAGACATTTGATTACTCACCTTTCATAGCAGCAGGTGATAAATATAATCCCACAAAATGAAAACACCTGATATAGCGTGTACCTTCAAATTACATGTAATTCAAGTTTGCAACTATCAGATATGTAATATTAAATCATTTGCCTCTTTATAAATAAAAAAAAACAAGTCTGACATTTTGGACTGATTTTCTTTATTGGGTTATTTACCATTTTTGAGAAAAACTGATAATATTTCAGACCATATTTATGCAGAATGTTCTCAAACATCCCAGACCTGGCGATAGATACATCTATAAACTTGAGTCAGTTCCTGTTTGAAAATGTTTGAAATGTCTATGATTTAGACAAATAAACTGTGACAAAAGCTAGACAATCAACAGTGAGTCAGCATGTTCTTTTGAAATCATTTTAAATTCATTTAATTTCTGCTCCTCCACATAAACCAGTCTTTGTTCAAAGAAATGAGTCACATACTTTATTTCTGTACACATGAACAAAGTCAAAAAGCAGTTCACATTCTGGTATTTTAACAAGTCTCATATTATTAGAAATATTATTAGTAGTGTAATAGCTGCTATAAAATGCCTTAGCCTAAAACATTGGACTTCCTGGGTGAACATTTAATTCAAAGCAGTGTTTTTTTTTTCCCTCCTGCAATACGTTTTACTTACCCTTCACCCCTTGTCACCCACAGCCTTCAGTCATTATGCAGCCAGGATGTGGAACTGCTGTGACCTCGCTGGTTTAAGTGGCAGGACCGTCTGAGACAAATGGTTCTGCTTATCCAGTCTGGTCATGTACAGATAGATGAGACAAACAGAACTGCTTGGCCAGCTCGCCAGGTACCGTCCCTTCTGCGCTCTGATTCAGTTGGCAGATGCACAGCCACAGTCTGCTGAGACCAAGGTATTCTTGATTTTGCCTGCATGAAGAATACTTCAGTTTTTGTGCACATGGGTCGGTGCATGTTTTTCTCTTCATGTGTGTTTATTATGTTAAGTACTCCCAGGTGTCTGAGCTGTGATGTAGCTCAGGTTGTTGTCTCGCAGCTGGGAGACACTGATAACCACTTAAACACGTCTCTATGTGCGGGTAAATTATTTCAATATTCTCTGCTCTCAGGATGTACTCTTAAGTAGTTAAGCTCATTATACCTGAGCGAGATTCCTACTTGAACTTGTGGTGCAACATTCTCTCAATGGAACTCACCAAATAGCCCTGAGCTGCTTGCTCTGCAGGACATAAGTACACCTGACAGTGTTCACACCTTTGGCAGCCTGAACACAAGCATCTGATAAAAGGGGGGAAAAAAACAAAGCAATTGTCAGATTGGGCTCTGTTTCAGACTGTATAAAACTAAATTGATGTTAAAACGGCTATTTACCAGCAGAAATGTGAAACATAAAGCCATAAAAAATGCAGACTTGATTCTTGAAAGCTGTGGAGAGTGGAGTGACAGTTAAAAAGCCTTCCACTTTGTCAAGGAAGATTAAATATGTCTGGATCTGCTTCAAATTTAGGTGTCAGACAGCTGATTAAACTCCTCAGGCCAACGTCATGTGTTACAGCAGTCAATCCAAATTTATCTTGTCTCGCACAACATTTTATATGTGAACTTGTTGGAGAAAAATACTACATTTGGTTGAATTTGGGAGAAATGTGCCTAAAACAATGCATAAGGAAACTCTTGCATTTAATTTGACAGAACAAAAAAAATAACTAAAGGAAAGTGAAATGAGAATATTTCATCTGATGCTAATATTATCTGTTTTCTCAGCCAAACTGGAACTGTCATGATCATAGGGTTTTGTGTTGGTATTCTGAGTTATTGTCTGTTTATGGTTATTCAATCATGTTTTTTTTTTTCTTGTACTTTGATATTTTCTTGTCATTAGCCTCAGTCACCTTAGCCTTTAGTTTATCATTCACACCTGCTCTGTTTATGTTCATTACCCTCACCTGTTCCCACTCAGTAATCACTTCTCCCAGCTTAAATAGTCTCACTCTCTTCACCATCTTGTCAGATTTAAATCTGAGCTGTTCCATGTTCTTAGTAGTTCTTGGTGTTATGGTAGAAGTGCACATATTCAGCTTATCATGCTTTGTGTTGGGGTTTCATTCCATAATTTTAGTTTGGTAGCTCAATGGCTTGTTTACTTTATTAAAGTTTTTGTGACTCACATTCAGCCTCTGTGTCTACAATTACGGTGAACCTCAAGTAGGCAACTTCTAGCAGGAATTTCACAACATTCCTGCTGAAATAACTTTGTACTGCCAAGCTGCTGGCAGTGTGAAGTTTTGCAAAATAGCATTTGCACGAACCATTATGAAACTCTTGAGATTGAAGTTGTTAGCAGGAATCAGTCAGTAGGAATCCCTTTTCATCTGAGTCCTGTTCAGATTAGCCATTAGCTCGTCAATCCAGTCAGAATTATATTCTTTATATCCAACTATCGATTTTCTTTACCCGCTTTCTCCATTCTGGGTCGCGGGGAGCTGGTGCCTATCTCCAGCATTCACTGTGCGAGAGGCGGGGGACACCCTGGACAGGTTGCAAGTCCATCACAGGGCCACATAGAGACAAATGAGACAA